>PVKN010006360.1:0-28724 GCA_004027915.1 Capromys pilorides
AAGCCAATGACTTTTTATAAGCTATAAGCAGAAGTTCCTTCTGGATGCAGTATTAAAATTTGAATTTTTTTCCCCAAAACCCTTTGCCTTTATATTGGATTACTTAAGCTACTTTTCTATAAGCTAAATTCCAATTTTTTAAGTCTTTAGAATATAATACTGTTAATATGTTTAAATTTTAATGTATTCTGTAATTGTTGACTTGTGTTACTTAGATAATATACTTTGTTAAATGACATACTTTTGTCATTATAATAACTAGGCATCTTGGCGAGTCATCTCCTTACAATTACAATATGTAGAATTATCTTGTTATAATTATGTCTGATTCAATCCCTAGTTCAAAAAAAAAATTATGTCTGAAATTATTTAAACATATTTTTTCTGTCCTTACTATAGTATTATTATTAGTGATGTAATTCATAGCTGTTACTAGGTCAGAAGATAACTTATGACCTATTATATAGTTATTGCTATGTGAGCACTATTGGTCTTATGTTAGAATCTCATTACTTAAGGACCTGTGACTTTTGTATCACATTCAGAAAATAATGGCGGGGCTGGGGGTGGGGGATGGAGAGATATCTCAGAGGCATAAGCACCTACCTGGCAGGCACAAGGACCCAAATTTGATCCCCGGCCCCTCATCTAGTAGAGTCTCAGCCCTGGCTGTGAGCGCCCACCATGTGGCCCCGGAACTGGGCATAGTGGCAAATCCCTGTAATCCCAGCGCTCAGGAGGTTGAGCCAGGAGGATCTCTGCAAGTTCAAGACCAGCCTGGGGGCTACAAAGGTGAGCATAAGGCCAGCCCAAACTGCGTAGTGAGACCCTTCTCGAAAGAAAGCAAGCAAGCAAGCAAGCAAGAAAATAATCGGTACTAAGCTAGTGTTGACTGACAGGAAACTCCCATATTAACATATGAAGAAACAAAGCCAGGCGTGGGAGTGCACAACTGTAATCTTAGCACTCAGGAGGCTGAAACAGAAAGGTCCTGACTTTGAGTCCTGAATGGAGACCTTATCCAAAACAAAAAAGACTCGCTGACATCCAGTGTGACTTCCAGTCAAATTCCAAATATAAATGGCAAAACATTATTTGCATAGCTCTCTGGGGCCTGTCTTATAACAGAAAAAACAATTTGCCATTGACTTTGAGCATTTAGAATATTTACAGCCGTAAAGTTTAATTTTCTGACGAAATTTGAATATGACCATAAGATCTTTTTTAACAATTCCTTTGTACATAAAAGTAAGTTTCAACTCAAGACCAAGCCTACTTTCCATTTAAGATAGAATATTCCAGTCAATAAAATGTCACTGTAGTCTTTATATGGCTAAGTATTAGTTCCTAAATGATGAGAAAGAATTGGGCTGGTTTTTTAACATGAACAAATTCCAGCTATTTATACACTGAGGAAAAAAAAATTATCCTTCAGCCATGTCAGCCTTTGATTGCCTGCCTTTTCTGAACTCCTCAGTAGTTATTCTCAGCATATGTATGCACCAGCTGACGCGCTACTTTGAACTGAGGTTTTATTCCTCACGTACATTTTGAGCCTTCTTTCAGAGTTTTTGTGCTCACTGTTACCATTAAATGTCTAACGTGTTGTGGAAGTTCTAGCCAGAAAAATAAAACAGCTTTTCAGCTGGGGTTGGTAGCATGTGCGTTTGATCCCAGCTGTCAAAAGACTGGAACAGGGGAATTGCCCTTAGTTCAAGGCAGCCTGAACTACACAGCAAGACTGCATCTCCAAAGAAAAATCAAGTAGTAAAAGTGAAAAATAGTAAGATTTTCAATAGATCGTGGGAAAAATTATTTATGTATATTATTAATATGCAGACTTCTAAAGAGAATTACCTGAAAATGGTGTCAACCAATAAAGATGTACATTATATACATGTGTGTATATGCTTTCTATATTATATAAGCATATATGTTAATATAATGTGACTATTTTAATGATATTAAATGTACAATGAATATTTTCAAATCTCATACAATAGAAAATATGAAACTGGACCTAAAAGGAAAACTGTGTTGACTAAATATGAATACAGATGTAAAAGCCCTGAATAAGTGGAATGGGGTGGCATGTTGGCTAAACACAGTGGTGCAAGACTCTAGATTTGATCACCTGCAGAGAGAGGGAAAGAGAGAAAGAAACAGAGAGAGAGAGAGAATATGAATTAGAATCCTAAATGAATTCAGAAATAGAAGCCATATTGTTTTGGTCCACTAGTATAATATGTATCTCACTGAATTTTTGACATACTTTTAGGAAATAAATGCTAATATTTTCTTCATTTTCCAAGTGTGGAATCAGTAGTACACAAAAATAACTTCAGGTTAAAAACTAAGGAGTGTTAAAACCAGGTGTTCTAGAACTCCTGTCTAAAATCAGAGCCCAGAATTTTTCATTATTCTGCAATACTGTAGCATAATGAATTAACAGGACAAAAACATCTTCAGTGTTACTGACAGGCATTCAACACCACCTCCAATAAATACAAGTCATTTTATATAATAAAGTAATTTTGGCAATCAGAAGCAAACATGAGGGCCAGTGAGATAGCTCAGCAAACTAAACCTGACCTGCTTAGGCAGGTGCAGGACCAAGGTTTGATCCCTTGCATGCTGTTTGATCCCCTGGGGCACGCACTTGAGACTGGGCATGGTGGCACATGCCCGTAATCCCAGCACTTGGGAGGCTGAAAACAGGAGAATCATTACAAGTCTGATCTGTGTAGAGACCCTGTAGACCCTGTACTAAATACATTTAAAAAAAAAAAAAAAAAGCAAACATATTTTAAAATACCAAGGTGATTCCCATTAAATTTAGAAGCCATATAAAGATGTTTGATATTGATCCATTTATTCAGTATCATTCTTTTATTGTAAATGATGCAGTAAATCTAGGAAAAGACCAATTCTGAAGACCAAATCCAAGAAGTTATATATATCTTGCAAACAGTACTTTCTAAGTCTCCTTGCAGTTCTAACAAACTGTAAATTGGCCTTTGATTTTCTAAGTTAAATTCTTATTTTTAAAAGTGACTAGTGTTTGAAGGAAAGAGAATAAAGCCAGTATTATATCAAGGTGATCTGATCTTATTTTTAGAAACGCAAGCGAATCAACTGAAAATGTAAAATTAGCCTCCTAAACTGAATCTAAATTATACTCTGAGTATTATTAATACCCACTGTGGACTAGAGGGTAGTTGATTTGTTAATCTTCAAATCTGACAAAGAAAAATGAAGTTGTCTGGACAGATAGTCTGAGAGCATGGAAGAAATTATTTAAAAGGAAAAGCAATGAATGTATTTCTTTCTATAAAATATTTAATGTTCTAATTTTCAAAATAAGGGCCAGGAATATGGCTTGGTATAGTTCCTGCATGGCAAGCACAAGGCCATGAATTTGATTCCTGGTACCAAAAGAAAAATGTTACTTATAGAATACTGAATTAGTTAATAACATGTAAATTCCAGAAACAATCCCAGCACATGGGAGGAGGAGGAATGGTGAATATTTAAGGTTATGCAACAGAATAAGTGGTAAAAAAAAACATTCACATTTATAGTAATTAAAAGTAATACGGATTTAGCTGGGTGTGGTGGCGCATGCCTATAATCCCAGCACTCAGGAGGCTGAGATGGGAGAATCAGTGTGAATTCGAGACTAGCCTGGGCTGCAAAAGTGAGCTCAAGGCCAGCCTGAACTGGATAGCAAGACCTTGTCTCAAAAAGACAAAAACAAAAAAAAGTAATACAGACTTAACCTGTAAGATATCATCTCACCCATCAGACATGCAAAGATTAACAAAAAAGATAGTGCTCAGTGTGGAAAGAAGTCGTGATGAAGCAGGAACGTTCCCACACTCTGAGAACACCTTGTGAACATGCCTGCCCTTTACCCAGTAATTCTATGTTCGTACAGAGTTACTTACATTAAAACACACACATTGCCGGGCGTGGTGGCTCACGCTTGTAATCCCAGCACTTGGGAGGCTGAGGCAGGAGGATCGTTGTGAGTTCAAGACCAGCCTAGGCTACAAAAGTGAGCTCAAGGCCAGCCTGAACTGCATAGTGAGACCCTGTCTCAAAGACAAAAAAAAAAAAAAGAGAGAGAGAAACACACACACACACACACACACATACACACACACACACACAAACCTATTGCAAAACTTGAATGCAGAAACCTAGTGCCCAACTCTAGGGAGCTGATGGCAAAAACTGTCCGACAGAGGACAGAGCACTTGGGAATCACTGCAAACCAGCTGGGGGCAGTGGACAGCTGAGGCAGGAGGATCACGAACTTGAATGCAGCCTGAACAACTGAGCAACTTAGGGAAATCTTGTCTTTAAAAAAACAGCATATACTTTTAATACTTTTAGGAAGATGGGAAAGTGCTCACAAAAAAAAGCAAAAACAGTATTCTTAGGAAGAGTTGCAGCTTTGTTAAAAATAAGTATGTAAAAGCATGCATCTATTAAGAATTAGCAGATAAATTAGCCGTTAAGTCAATTATAGTTGTTATTTCTAGGTGATATAACTATGTTGAAATTTTTGACATAAATTTCTGTATATATTCTTCAGTGACTTATTTTTCTAATTAAAATGATAAGTACTTGTGAGATAATTTCCAAAAATAATTACTGTGATGATTTTTCAGTTATTCCAGTGTGAGCCTGCCGTTAGCTAAGATAATTCCAATAGTAAATGGACAGATCCATTCAGTTTGCAGTGAAACACCGAGTCATTTTGTACAGGTAAGTTTGGGGTACCGTTGAAAACAAATTGTATTTGTGCTATTGTCTTGTTTTCTAACATAAAATTACATTGTCTCTTGTCGTACTTGTTGAAAAGAACCCCAAACCTGGAACCAAATGTAGAGCATTGGTCGCATGTCCCATGAGAGGAATAATGTGCCATTCACTGTGAGGTCGGAGTGTCTTCCCCAAGGTACCTGCCAGTGCTGGGCTGCACCGAGTCCAGATATGGTCTCGGGGGCAGCTGAATTCATACAGCGTTCAGTTGTGCATTGAGCTCAGCTAGGGAGTGTTGAGGCTAATCAGTGATCTAGTGTGTCAAAGTTTGAAGAGAACTAAAAGAATTTTGTGGGGAAGTAAAGCATTTTAGTAATTCATGAGCTATCACTGTTAATAGTACGTCATTCTGTTCACAAAAAGTTACATAAACAATGAGTTACTTAAATTTTTCACTAAACTCCCTACTACATCTTTCTTCGGAATGCATTAAGTAAAACTGATGTTATTAAAATAATTTGAGGAGCCAGGGAGATAGCCCACGGGCACAAGTGCCTGCCTGGCAAGTGCAAGATCCTGAGTTCAATCCCTGGTTCCACAAAAAAATAAATAAGTAAAATAATTTGAATCCACATAATTTTTTCAGAGTCATTTGTAAACTTGAGAACTGTATTATAAGTAAAAACATATAGTTGTCTCAGTTGCAAACTGCTGCAGTAATGTGCAGAAAGGAGAGACGCTAAGGTCTAAGGGTGCCATTTGCCTCAGATCACGTGCTGTATCTTCTGTGTAAGCTTTGTGCTCTAGGAAAGGTGGGGGACACCAAGTTAAGGTCTAGTTCTCATTAGCCTATTTTTTCCATGCACGTGCTGTCACTATCTTCCTCAGTCTGCAGGGTTACCTATTTGGACCCCCATTGCAGAGGAGATCATGAATAGGGCTGGTCACGTGTCGCTGCCTTCTGAGCTTCTCAAGCCTGTCAGGGAGAGAAAAGCGCATGACTTCTGGCAATGTGAGCTTTGTCTTACCTTTCTGTACCTCTGCAGAAGTCCCTGATATGACAAGTACGCTGCTCATTCTGACGGAAAAGTAGGAAATAAAAGTGTCACCACACTTAAATAGTAAATAATTTTATTACTACATTGTAATTAAGGTACATAATTGATAATAAAAACAGTTTCAGTCTGGTAAAAGCACTATTGTGGGGCTTGGAAGGTAGCTCAATAGAATAAGCTCCTACCTGGCAAGCGCAAGGGCCTGAGTTCAATCCCTTGTTCCACAAAAAAACAAAAGACAAAAAAAAATTGCTATTACTGTTTCATAAAGATTTTTAGTGTGAATTGACATTGATGAAATGTGTATATTAGACCCTTGATTGGCAAGGCTTCCTTCCACTAGTTTTTAAGCTAAAATTTCCCCAAGTTAAAATCCCAGGTGAGCACCTGGAATATAATCAGTGGCATAAGCACTTGCCTGGCAAGCTCAAGGTCCCAAGTTTCACCCCCAGTACTGCAAAAAAAAAAAAGTTCCAGATGGTCTTCTAACTCCAACAGATTGTCAGCTGCTCTGTTATTTCCATAATCTTTTGTAAAGCCTTGATTAAAATGTTAACTTACATTAAATTGAAATGGTAGTATGTTGAAATCAGTCCTTTTGCATTACTGCTCTGGTTCACTCACAAAAGCGTGAGATTGTCTTGAGGCGGTTCTGTGGAACAGTCCTGGCAAACTAAAGGCCCAGAGGCAGAGCTCTTACTTGAAAGGCTGGGGTCAGTGTTTTTTAGATTTTGGACTTTTTAATATTTGTCTATATAAAATACTCAGTGGCAGAGGGCCAGGAAGATAGCTTCGTGGCACAAGTGCCTGCTTGGCAAGTGTAAGGTCATGAGTTGGAACCCCAGTCCTGCAAAAAAACTCAATGGCACAGCGCCTGCCTTGCAAGCACAAGGTCATGAGTTTGATTCCCACTACAAAAAAAAAAAAAGAAAAAAAGAAAAAGAAAAAAACTCCTCTGCATATACAAAATAAGATGTCCTAGGGATAAGACCCAAATTCTGAGCATAAAATTCATCTGTGTTTATCTGCATCTTACACACAGAGCCTAAAGGTCATTTTAGATATACTATTTTTGCCTCATCTGCATTTTGGCTTTGACCTGTTACATGAGCTCATGTGTAGAATTTTCCACTTGTAGCATCCCATTGATGATCAAGATGTTTCACATTTAGAGCATTTCTGATTCTGGGTTTGGGAATTAGGGGTTCATGGCCTGTGGTAAATATCTGAGGCTTTGTACATGTGCTACATTCTGTGTGGGAGCTGTTCACCTCTGCCTTGACAACATGGAAGTAGTCATCAAAAGCACATGAACACGAGTGAGGCTGGGTACAAAACTTGATGCACAGAAACAGCCGGCAGAGGGTTACACTCAGCCTGCCAGGGCCCCTGCGCTGGCCTTGATGGTGGACGACACTGGGAAGGTAGGAAGTGGGGAAATCAGAAAACTGGGCAGAGCTAATTTTGTATTATTTGTGTCCTGTGACATAGTATGATTTGCTGTCCATTCAGAAGCTTTTGTACCTGGAGTTTTTCCTCCTTCCCTTTGTTGTCTTCTCACTGTCTCAAAAGACACTTGGTTGCTATAATGGTTCTTGGAGCCAACAAGAACATGAACATGAGTACAGACAAATGCTCTGAATCAGAGGCAGTACTAGGTCAGGCATGCATCTCCCAGATGATCTAGTGTGTGTCTGAGCTTTCTTATAAATGTTCACAGAAGTCACAGCACAGAATTTTCTCTCCAGTTCTTGGATCCCTGACCGCAAGTTTTTAGGAAACAGTGCTCTAAAGGTTTACTAAACATTGGTCTAAACCTGTGTTTTATTGTAGAGCCAGAATGAAAAATTGAAATTGAATAAAGTTCTCTGATAAGAAAATTTAACTAAGCTGACTGAAGATCAGGTTTTTCCTGCATCTCACTTGGGTTTTCTGATACCCAAGAGAGAACTCCAAGGCCGAGTTCACCTCCTATCTCCGATGCTCATGGAGATTCCACCTTCTCTTTCACCAGTTGGTGAATTCTGTGGGTTTATTTTCAGAGTCATACCTACAAATGCCAGTAAAAAGTACAGTTTTTGAAAAATTAAATTCTTTTATGTATATTTTAAGGAATCAATGTGTAGTTTTAAAAATACCCTTTAAGATCAAATTTATGACATAATATTGCTTTGTTATTTATGTAGTAAACGGTATGGTGTAATGGGGGTTATAACGGACTACTTTACTGTGTGATGTAGAATTGTCTGTGATTACTTTTAAAGACAAATTCATATATTTTGCTGAATATTCTTGTGCTTTGTTAACTGTGTTTGCGTTTGAAGGAAATGCTGAATTTCAGTTAGAGGTCAATAAAAATAAAATGTCTTTTTCTTTACATTCAAAATTCCATGAAGGGTGGTTAAGAACCTTCATTGTAAAATGCATATGGGTAGTTTTATACATGGGTGTCTATAAAACATGTAATATCACATTTATATACGTAACATGTTAGATCTAGAAAGTCAGACTTCAACCGTGTCAGATTCTAGCAAAAGTAACTTTATTCTTACAACTTTCCTTGGTGTTACAACTGCTTTCTTTCTGTTCGTTTGTTTTTAAAACAGGGTCTTGCTATGCAGTTCAGGCTGGCCTTGAGCTCACTTGGTAACCCAGGCTGGTCTAGAACTCACAGTGATCCCCTTGCCTTAGCCCCTGAGTGCTAGAATTGCTGGTGTGCGCTGCCACACCTGACAAGTCTTCTAACTTTAATGTTGAGAGTGTTACTGGGGAGAAACGTGTCTACTGCTTGACACATACAAAATCTGTATTTTTCTGAGTCAAACCTGAATCCTTGCACTACTATGTTTTATTTATATAAGAACTAAAACAAAAGCCAAATGTGGTAGCAAATATCTTTAATCCCTGAAGTCTTGAGAGGGGAAGGCTGGTTACAAATTCCAGTCCAGCCTGGGCAATTTAGGAGCAACCTGTCTCATAAAAAGGGTTGGGAGTGCTGGGGATGTAGGTCAGTGCAGAGACCCTGGGTTTACACCCCTGTGCCACACACACACAAAGTTCTTTCCTTGAATGTTTTTTCTTGGCTCTATGTATCATAAAACTTAGAGCCAAATTCATGGATTATAGAAGTGACTTCAAAATGAACTACTTACACTTTGTATAGACATTAACCTTATACTGTCTTCTTTGCTAGGATCTCTTGATGATGGAGCAAGTGAAGGACTTCGCTGCTAATGTGTACGAAGCCTTTAGTACCCCTCAGCAACTGGAGAAGTGATGTCTTTCTTTCATGAAGACCTACAGTGGGATTCATTTACTTTTAAAAATACATGAAATAAGTCTACTATACCTACAATAATTTGTTACCAGAATACCTAATAAAAATATATTCTTAATCCAAGTCTTCATTTCATAATGAAATAAATTTATTTGCATCTTAATATAGTTTTATAATCTCATGACAGAACACTTGCAAGCTTCTCTATGTGTACACACAGTGCAAATGTCAGAATTGTGTATAGTTTGCTGTTTTGTGGATATTTGATCCAAGCCATCATGAAGCTACTGTAGCTACATTTTTATGTCTACACACAGGTATATGAAGTGCAGTGGACTTGGACAGTAATGCAGAAGAAAACTCTGTTTGAGAAACAAGTCTATACTGTGTGAAGTGTGAAAATATTTAATCATGAAGTTCCCTGGACTCTAGTATCAGGAGTAAACTGGACTTTTAAAGTTACCTTTCAAAGGAATAAATTATTTGTCTCAACTATACCTTCATGAGGACTTTTCTTCTGGAAATTAGTGAACTTTCACAAATACGATGAGCTGTGTTTTTTCTTGCTTATTTGTTTTGTTTTGTGGTATTTTCCAAGCTCTGTTCACAAGCCGAGAAAGCTACATCATCATTTTTAGGCCAACGCTGCATTTCTGCTGTTCCACTCAGAGCTACTACTGGTTGCTGTGGGGCTGAGGTAGATTTCAGCCGGATTGACTTTGGAACCGCCCTGAGGACTGGCGGAGCACACTTCTGGGTGCACACCTAAAGCCTTGGGGTGTCTGCTCCCTCACCCTCGCACGGCGCTCTCCCCGGCTCCTCCACGTGCCAGGAGTCTGGCAGCCTAACTCCCTGCTCCACCTTGCTTCAGCCCTGGCCTGCAGGTTGTGGCGTTGGGTACCGTGTCTCGGCCATGAGGAATCTGGTGAATACAGCTGCATAGTTTTATTCACTTGTATGTGAGTAATTTTAATAACTTTGTATTAATTTTGAGTACAATGAATATTGCAATAAACTATTTTAATAAAATTGCTTTTGTGGAGTGATTACTTTTAAGCCATTAATTTCTTCTATCCATAGCACATGCAGTTACATTAGAAGAGAGGTCATGCTAGCTCTTAAGTGTCATTTTAGCTGCTAATATAGTTAGTGGTTTTATTTATTTAGAAAAAGTAAGTGGCATCATCTTCTAAAAGAAATAATTGACAGTCCGGGGATGGTGCATAGCTGCACTCAAGAGGCTGAGGCAGGAGGACCATTGTGAGTTGAGACCAGCCTGGGCTACAAACTGACCTCAAGTCCAGCTTGAACTGCATAGCAAGACCCCGTGTCAAAAAAATAAATGATTGTCTCTAGCAAGTTACCAGTTCTATGCTTGGGGGGTAATTAGGGGAGAAATAAACAAATTGTGTTGTCATTCGTGTTTGAGTTTCAGTAATAGATTTTAACATTTTTTTTCCCTTCAGTGTAACATATCTAAGTAGTGGAAGGTGGAAAATGAATTGGGAAGTCCCTGCTAAGGCTGATTGGCCCCACAGAGGACAACTGAAGTCATTACCTAGAACGTTGAAAAGCAGGTATAAGGGCAGGGGCAAATGCTCTTTTTTTCTTTTTTTTTTTTTTTTTTTTTTTTTTTTTTTTTTTTTTTTTTGTGGGACCGGGTTTTGAACTCATGACCTTGCACTGGCGAGGCAGGCACGTGTGCCACAGAGCTATCTCCCCAGCCCCTAAATGCTCCTTTTCAAAAGCTGACAGAGGGGGATGATACTACCATTCCTATTGGGTAAAGGAAGAAATTGCACTTGAGAGAATTAGAAAATAGACTATGTGTGTCTGCCAACAATATTTACTCAGGATTGTATCCAGAAAAAATTTGAAACTGAACAGGTGTGGCCTCAAAAGGTAAAATTCTGATTGCATTCTGCAGCGCTGTGGCCACAGAGGAGGCAGCTGAATGAAAGCCTGTGCATCTTAAAGGTTACGCCTTAGGCGGTGGGCGTTAGGCACGACCAGTTTGCCTTCTAACTGGAACTCACAATTTAATCAGTAATAGAAGCGATTTTAAGAGTGTGTGTGTTCCTAGACATACACATACACTTCAAAACATCAGTTTCTACCCTACCATGTAGACAGTCCTTACTTGGCAGTGATCTGCCATACAACCCAGGCCTTTTCTAACTTTTCTTCAGAATGTGTCCACTACGCCTGGTCATCAGTGGCCTGGTGGCTAGCCCAGCTGCCGAGCCCTATAATCTGCTGATAGCTCTTTTCTAATTGTCCTTCTTGTACAAATGACACGCACTTCATTTCATGGGAGTGAACCAGAAGTGTAGAATCCTTGCGGATTTTTATTATATCCCCTCATCTCATCTTTTAGTAATGTTTTGCTCACAACTAATAGCTTTTTTTTTTTTTTCCCAGCATTTAAAGGTGTGTTAGTTTTCTGTTACTGTGACAAAATACTCCAGGAAAAAAAATCTTGAGGAGGAAAGATTTACTTGGTGCAGCCTCACAGACTTCAGTCTGCGCTCAGCGGGCTCCGCTGTGTCCAGGCCTGTGGAGATGCGGTAGAAGGACACGACAGAGCGCAGCGGCTTACCTCCTGGCAGCCAGGAAGGTGGGGCCCGGCACAGCCCCATGGTCTCACCCCTGACTGTTCCCTTCGCCTGGACTTGACCTCCTACATTGCCATGACCTCCCAATAATGCAACGGAATTATGAATCCATCAGTGGCTCAATCTGCCAGTGAAGGTACATCAGTCAACTTCCAAAAGCCCCTTGGTTGGAAACCAGCTCCTAGGGTAGCACATGGCCATGGGGAACATTGCCAATCCAGACCACAACAAAATGCAGCCCACGTGGTCTTTCGAAGTGCTCAACTCGGCTTCCCTAAACTGCTGCTCACACACATCAGTCACATAATCATGGTTATTAAATGTCCAACCTCCATAATCAGTGTAGTAACCATTGCTCTCGTAAATGTGTATTAGCTTCCTAGAGCCACTGTATATTTCCAACAACTGCAGTTTATTCTCTTACAGTTCTGAGGGTTAGAAACTAAAAAGCAAGGTGCCAGCAGGGACACGTGTACCGAGGGCTCCAGGGACTTCCTTGCCTTTTCCAGCACCTGCTGGTGCCAGGTATTCCATGCTTTAGAACAGCCGCAGCCTGGTGTCGGCCTCCTCTTTAGGTGACCTTGTGCCTCTGTCTCCTTTTCGAAAGCCTCTGACCTTCCCAGGTATTCGCATTGTCCTGCGTCCTCTGGGGCAGGCGAGGGCAGAAGCAAAGGGTGTGCTTTGGCCCATCCCGCCCACCATGGGCGGACTGCAGGGCAGAACTGCAGAACCCTGCTTCCTCAGCCGGTGGGTTACGTGGGGGTTGCTTAAAACTCTTGCTTGCTTGTGTAAATGTGTTTGTTGTATCTATAAAGCAGTTTGATACAAGCATTTCGTTGGTTTGGGAATTAGGGGGAAGATTCTAGTCTCTAACCAAGTCTTTTACTTAACAAAAATGAAATGAAGTGAAAATGTGCAGTAATTCATATTTATTTGAATAGCCTGAACCTTTAGTGTAATTATATGCCTTCCATGTGGTGCTTATAATAAAATGGGATAAAATTTTATTAAAGTCATATCCATATATAAAATGGTACAGTCAACTTCATTATCTGGATTACTCAATCTAATAATCTTTTTTTTTTTACGGCCAGTTCAACGTGCCCTGGGGGGTGGGGCTGGCACAGCATGTGGTGCCTGGGATCAAACCAGGGTCCCTGTGTGTTATGGTTTATGTCTAGTTGTCCCCCAAAGCCTCATGCAATAATGGGGTAAGGACTTCTAGAGTTTGAGACTTGACTCATGATCCACTGGGATTATGTGTTTTAGTACTGATGAGGTAACTGGTCTGAGTATGGCTGGGATTATTGTGTGGCCTAAGGTGGATAGGCTAAGGCAGAGAGCCTGAGTATAATATAAAGAGAGACAGACGTTCATTGTTGCTCTCTGCACCCTGGTTGGTCGGTTGTCTCTATTGCTGTTCCGCTGCCATGAACTGATGCTGTCTGCCCTGTTCTACTCAGCCTTGGGCCAGCTGAATATGGACGGAAACCTCTAGCAACTGTGAGCTAAGTAAACCTTTCCTTCCTTCATTTTGAGTATTGGGTATTTGTCCCAGCAACGAGAGAAGAGTAACTAAGACACTGGTTGCCTAAGCTTTCCTAAGCAGGTACTTTAGACCACTGAATGATCTTGCCAGCCCCTACTCAATCTAATAATCTTAAGAGTGGTTTATCATTAATATTTAGTAATTAAGAGTAAATCAGAAGTTACTAAAATTCTTCCTGGTTAACATTTTTTTTTTTTCTGGTTGACATTTGAATGAGTCCTGTGTACAGATGCAGAATGACAAGCTGTGTACAAAAGACAAATAAATATTTTTTCTGTTTGTATGAAGAAAACTAAACATCCCTTAGTTTCTATAGCATACAATGTATCTAGTGTACATTGTATATGGCCTTGCAGTTGTTCAGTTCTTTGTTCTTTAAAGATGTTTTTATCTTGTTAAAATGTTAACTTGATTAGATTCAGGAAACTTAACGGTCAGAATTTGATCTTGCTTCAGTCTTTTCCTGTGAAAAAGTTGAACAAATTTCCTAATGGAAGAAAAATATGAGCTACATGTTTTGGTTTTTTTTTTTCCACAAAAGTAATTATAATGTATTACTTTTATTTAGGCCTTTAGCTCCATTGTTTTGAAATTCTTCAACTATGAGATAGCCATTATTAAATTCTTCTGCTTTATTAGTACAAACACATTTTGCTGAAACAACCACACTCATCTAATAATGGCTGCATTTAGATCTTGGAAATTAATAAAGTTTTCTAAGAAGTAAAAAAAAAAAAAAGTTACTAAAATTCTGAGAGAACAATTTTGTACCTATTAGTAACTCTAGGAAAAGGATTAGCAGATAAAAATGATTGGTTTAATTGGATAACAAAGCCAGGGAGGTAGCACATCCCTGCAATCCCAGCCCTGAGGAAAGCTGAGGTGCAATCACAGGTCTGCGTCCCAACTGGGCAACTTCATGAGATTCTGTCACAAAGTTTTAAAAAAGGGCAGAGGGGTGTAGCTCAGTGTCTGGACTAGGTTCATTCCCCAAAATTAAAATTAAAAAAGACATTATCATTACATTTCTTCTCTATATCACAGATTATTTTAAGAATCAGCTAGAGAATTTGAGCATGCTTGTTATACACTGATAGAGCCAGTTATAGCACATTTTGCATGTAAACAAGCTACGCCTTCAGTTACATGTAGGGTTTCATATTTTTATATTGTCCAGGGATAAGCAGAACGCCAGCACCTCCGGAAGCTGGCCTGTACCTTGTCACACAGCGTCCTCACTGCATCGAGCCAGGCTTTGCTCAGCTATGTCCTTATTCTTCCTTCAGTCACGATTTTAAGAGGTAAAGTTAGGCACAATAGCAACGTAAGCACATGACAAGATTTGGTCTCAAAATTATTTTCTTCAAAACAACAGATGATTTATTAAAAAAAACTAAATAATTATAATTTTTAAAAAAGGATGACTTTTTGTGTTAAATTTCCTGCAAATTTTGGTCTGGGTTTTGTTTCAGTTTGTTTTTCCTTTTTTTTTTTTTTTTTCAATTTTGATTCTTTATCAGTACACACTTGCAGTACATAATGATGGCCGCCCTAGTGGGGAGTTGTGCATCCACCTAATTCCTCTTCATCTTTTGTCATCCTTCCCCCACCCTCCCACCATCACGCGCTTCCCTTTCCTTGCACAAAAGTTCTATCTTCCTACTGCCTTCTTTTTTTTTTTTTGCCTGTTTGTTTATTTGAGACCATGAAAATTTCCAAGAAAAGATGAACTGGTACCTAGAACTACAGAAGCTTTCAGTCACATAAGTACTGTGTCATGATCTGAAATAGTCTGTCATGGCCACAAGTACAACTGCACGTGCCTGCATTCCCACCTACTCAGGAGGCTGAGGTAGGAGGATCCTTGGCACTAGGACTTGGCGGCCAGCCTGGGCAACAACATGAGAAACTGTTGCAAAACTACTTTTAAATTTTTGTTGGTTGCAAGAACTTAAAACAGGAGTAATCCTTTTTAAAAAGATTTCAATCTTAGTATGATTTTAGGAATGCATAATAGTGTTTCATTTCACTTTATGGTTTTCTTAAACAGTGAGATGTCTCCTTTTGATGACTGTGACAACCTGGAATCTGTAGCACCTCAGGCAAAGATACAAGCATACAATCTTCCATTGAGCGGAATGAGTTGGGGTTTTTTGTTGTTGTTTTGTTTTGTCTTTTTGAGGCAGGGTCTCGCTATACAGTTCAGGTTGGTCTTGAGCTCACTTTTGTAGTCCAGGCTGGTCTCAAACTCGCACTGATCCTCCTGCCTCAGCCTCCCAGGAATGAGGTTTTTTGGGGGTTTTGTTTCTTTGTTTTTGGCAGGACTGGGGTTTGAATTCAGGACCTTGCACTTGCCAGGCAGGCACTTGTGCCATAGAGCTATCTCACTGGCCCCACCAGGAATGAGTTTTTAAGCTGAATTTTCCTTACTTATATCAACATCAGCATTATTTGTGGTTCATCTAGGAAATCTGAGTAGACTTCCTAAATTTGAACTTAGTTTTCAATTTCCATTCGCTTGACAATAAATACAGTAAGCAAATTTACGACTTTAAGTTAACTTCAAAGTAGCCCATCTTGGGGCCAGTGAGATAGCTCAGCGGTCTAAAGCACCTGCTTACGCAACCAAAGGGACGATGGTTCGATCCCGGTACCACATGCTATGCTGGCCCCACCTCCAGGGCAGGCTGATCCAGCAATAACATAAACAAATAAAGTTTAAAAAAAAAAAAGTAACCCATCTTCAAAAAATAGAGCCCTATCTCCACATCCTTCCCCACAAACCCACCAAAAAAAAAAAACCTGCCAGGCGTTGTGGCACACGCCTGTAATCCCAGCGCTTGGGAGACTGAGGCAGGAGGATCGATGTGAGTTAAAAATCAGCCTGGGCTACAAAACTGAGCTCAAGGCCAGCCTGAACTGCATAATGAGACCCTGTCTCAAAAAGACAAACAAACAAAAAAAAAAAACTTAATTCTAATCGTGGTGATCTGAGCAGTGATTTTATCTCATATTAAATATATCAATGTTTAAAAATATCTATAGTAAGCGTATATAGTTTTACATATAAGAGGAAAAGATAATTATGTTTACAAAAGATAATCTCTACATGCATTGGAAATATATATATGCCCAAATTTATTACATACCTCCAAAACTGCAAACCAGGACTGCCATAACAAAAACTATGGCCTGGATGACTTAAGCAGAAGTTTATTTCACATGGTTTTGGAGGCCGGAAGTCCCAGATAAGGACTGGAACAGCAGGTTCTGATTCTTCCGGCACCACTCTGCTTGGCCTGGCCCATGCTCACCTTGATGTATCTTTTAGCAAGGCATCCTTCTGTGTGCTCCCATCCCCGCAGTCTCTTTCCTTGATAAGGAAGTCTGTCCTCCTGGATTAGAGGCTCGCCCTTCTGACCCCATGTAACCTTAACCACCTCTTGAAAAGGCTCTTTCCAAATACAGTCACATTGGGGTCAGGGCTTCAACATAAGAGTCAAGAGTGTGGGGATCAGATTTCAACTGATAGCACAACAGTTCCCAGCTAGGACGGAAAAAAAAAACCACTTCCACCTGGAAACGGAAATGGGCACACTCGGAAAAAAAAAAATCAGTGTCAAGAGACTTCAGTGGCAAAGTACACTGAAAAATTAAAATGGTAACATAAATTGGAAACATTTGGGAAATACATTAGGAAAGAATTTTCCTAAATAATTACTTGATTTTGTGTTGGTCTGTTTTACATTAGCATTCTCCATGTAGTGCAAGTATAGAAACCTGACATGTCCAAGGTTAGAGGTAACTGCAGCATTGGTCTCTCGGCTGCACGCTAGATCACACTTGTGAGTCTGAGAGCCCAGCCCCACCTGCTGGGCATCTGATGAATGGTGAGCCTTGGCAAATGCACCACCATGCCACTTGGCTTCAAAGAAGTCCAGGAGAGCGGCTGTCCGTGTCCCAGTAGTTCTACCTGAAAGCGGAAACATAAACACAAATGTCTCCAAATGTATTGCTTGGATTCACCAGCTTTCTATAGGAAGCAGAGACTGGCATTTCTCAAAAAAAAGCACTGTACATGCAAGCTTCCTTCCTTCATGCTTAGTGATTCAGAAGTTGTTTGAATTTTTTTAAAGTTGTATGTGTGCGTGTTTTGTTTTTGTGCAGGGTCTCACTACGCAACTTAGACTCATAGTGATCCTCCTGATTTCTTCCTCCCTAGCGCTGGGATTACAGGTGTGCGACGCGCCCAGACTCCACTGCCCGGCTCAGCACACCCATGGGCAGGGCTGGTATGGCATGCGGTGCCAGGGATAATGAATTCTTGATCTCATTGAATACATACACTTATTTTTCCCCTCTACTACTCTTGAGGGAAACATGTGGATATGGGAGAAGATTTGCAAAGGTAGAAGGGAGCATTAAAGCAGGGAAAACACTGAAGAAAGGACCAGGGACAGAGAATTATGAAACCATGCATTCTTCCAGAGTTTAATTTCCATGTGTTTGTATAATTTCTGTGGTTTCATTAGTCATCGATTGCTCATTTCTTTGCATGATCTATTACTACACTATATGTGGGAACCAATTTGGCCAACAAAAGCCGCCCCGTTCTTATACAGAATATGTGGAGAAAGGATCCCCCTGCTAGCCACTATTCCTCTCCACATTTTCCAGTAACCCCCACTAATCAATAATACATAAATCTAATCAATTACTGCTGCACTTCATTCCCTCAGTTGTTACTATACCAACTGAATTCAAATAAGTGGTTACATATTTTAGGATTATTTTAAAGCATAAAACTTTGTGTATCAGGTGGATTAATAAAAAAATGTACTTTTAAAAATGTATTTGGTACAAGGTCTCACTACACATAGTGATACTCATAGTGATCCTCCTGTTTTTAGCCTCCCCAGTGCTGGGATTACAGGCATGGGCCACCACACCCAGTCTCAGCAGCCAGTCAGCATGCCCTGGGGAGGGTTGGCACAGAATGTGGTGTGGGGGATCAAGCCCTGGTCCCTGTTCTTGACTAAGCAGGTGCTTAGTCCACTGAGCTATCTCACCAGCCCAAAATCAGGAACTTTTAATGATACTAATTGGTGCTGAAGAGAACATGGATAAGACTAAAAGAAAACCAGCACTGTAGCTGGACTTCAAAGCTGTAATTAAACATTAGATTAGAGCTTCTACCTTCTTACTGGCTGAGCAACCGCATACATTTCAAGTGAAATCTGGAAAGATGAAGGAAACTCTCTGAAAGTATCATCAACTTCTTAAAGAACAAGCTATCACTACACCAAAATACCTGAATGCCAGGCCTGGTAATTACAACAGTTATGCTAAAGTGATCATGGCATCTTTCATTCTGATGCCTTCTGGGATGTTGTGAATGTGGATTACAGCTGTAATCACTCTGGATACACACAGCAACCCTGAACAAGGTGGCGCAGCAAAGGAAAATGATACCTAATTTCCATGGCTACCTATACAGCCAATGTATCTTTTCTTTTTTAAGAAACGTATTCTTAGGCCAGAGAGATAGGTAAGTGCCTGCCTGGGAAATTAATCCTGAGCACCAAAAAAAGGAGAAGTTTTCTTAGGAGAAGTTTCAAAAAGTTCTGGCCAAATACTTATCACTGAAGAAAATCATTTTAAAGTTACTCTTAGGTATAAGAGAAACACATATAAGGTTCCCCTTGAAATTAAAGCAAATTATGTTTTCATTCAAGTGCCATTTCATTATGTTATTTTAGTTAGCAATTTAAATGAACAAGAAAGAAAAATTTTCCTCTTACCTCTGTTTTCCCTGGAATGGCACTGGGTTCAGCAAGAACCAGCTGTCCTGAAATGGGCCATGTAAGGAAAATGGCGTAGACTAGTTTGTCCTTAGGTTTAGATGTGTACCTGGTTAAAATAAAAAGGGCATAGAAACAAATTATTATATCTCATCCTGAATAATGGCTGAGATGTGGAATTATTTTCAGTGATACTTCTATGTAGTAAATATTTACCAATGCCTCCCTTAATAAAAGGGAAGGAATAGTATTCCCCAATGGCATAAAAAGCACCTCTGTTTTCTACTCCTCCAATACTAAAATGAAATTCTTAGGAGTTAGGGAGTAGTTTTCTTCAGCTAGGAATCCTCTTCAGACTGCACCCACTGACCGACTAAGGAGGGCAGGAGGGAGGTGGCAGGGTAGGGCACGAGTGAGTACAGCAGGAAGAGAGGGTTTGGGAGTTTGGGATATAAGCAGTGGGCTGCGTACAGTGCTGGGCCAGAGTTCCAACCTGGAGATGGAAGAAGAGAAGGGCTGGGGAACAGAGAAAAATGTCATAATTAAAGATGGAAGCCAAAGGGCTATGTGGGGTGGGCTGGAATGGAAGCAGTGACAGGCAGCAGAGTGCTTCAAATTAGAGGCGCAGCTGCTGCTGAGGCAGGGTTGAAGATGGCAGCAAAGTAGAAGGGGCGGGGGCCACAGAGCAGAGGGACAGCAGCTCAGAGCCGGAGGAGCTGAGCTGGCTAGGAGCACCACTAAGAGCATTTTAAGAACTGCCGTGTGAACAGGAGCAGCAGGCCAGGCCCAACCCAGGAAGGATTGTACAGTCTGACTGAAGTGTGCAGAGGCTGCACCAGGGGACCAGAGCTGCCTCAGAAAAGAGCTCCATGGCAGAAGGATGGCAGCGCCACTTGGGCCAGGAAAAGGACGGAAGCACAGGGCCCAGCTTTGTAAGCCTCAGGGAATATTAGGGTTTTCACTTTAGGTTTTTTGAGCCACAGCCACACTCTGTAGCTCAAGCTGGCCTTGACCTCACTGGGTAGACCAGGAAGTCTTCCAGCCTCAGCCTCCCAAGTGTTGGGATTACAGGTGTGCACAGCCACACCCAAATTTGGCTTCTATTTCTTGAAATAAATGCTTGAGGGAATGATGATTAATGAATGTGAGCTTCCTAACCAGAGACCCTTAGAGCAGATTTCAATCACAGAACCAAATTCTAAAATAGGATTGAAGCCATGTGTAACGTAAGAGCTTGGTTCTGAGTCTTCACTGTGGGTTCTCCCAAATGCAAGTTTCTCAGGTTGCACAACTCCTTGCTTCCATCTACATTTGCTCACTTTATTTTCTTTAGTGGGCAGGCAGGATGCTCAAAGCTATAAGCCAGGTAATGCTGAGCACAGGGTGTTTCCTAACTTTACCCTTTTTTTTTCTTCATGAGAGTCTTACTTTGTAGTTCAGGCTAGTCTGGAACTCACTGTGTAGTCCAGGCTGGCCTCAAACTCAAAGTGATCCTCCTGCCTCGGTCTCCTGAGTGCTGGGATTACAGGCAGCACCACCACGCAACTTTCTAATCCACAGTGGTGGGGCAGCACTGAGCTCCTTCACTAGCAGCTCTCCCACACGTCGAGAGGCTGCACCAAAGCCAGCGCGCCACAGCCTGACTCGGATACTCCCTGATGAGCTCAGAGAGAGGCCAAGACAAAGCTTCAGGAAGGAATTCGTTGAAAGAAAAGCCAGTTCCAATAACTTTAAAGAGACTTTGGATCTTTATTCAACTATTCCAGAAGTTGATTAGTTGATTGGAATAGTATAAACAGGTAAGAAGTTTTTTGTTTTTGTTTTGTTGGTGGTGGTGGTGATGGTGGTGGTGGTGGGGTGTGTGTGTGTGTGTGTAAGTGTGTGTATGTGTGTGTGTGTGTTTTATCACTTGATTGTTGTTTAGAGCTGATTTTTTTTCCTTTTTTTTTTTTTTATTGTACTAGGACATTATGAAATTTACCATCTCCATTTTTGTGCACCAGGAATCGAACTCAGGATCTCATATTTTCCAGGCAGGAGCCATGCCACTAAGCTACACCCCCAGCCTGAAATTCACCACCTTGAATATTTTGAAGTATTTATCTTGGTGGTACTAAACACATGCATCACGTTACACAGCCACTGCCGCCATTCCTCTCTAAGTCTCCACCGCGTACGACTCCACTCCACGAGTGTGACCACTCTGGGTGCCTCATGTAAACGGACTCCTACAGCATCTGTCTTTCTGGTGACTAGGTTATTTCAATGCACACAATGCCCTGAAAGTTTATCTACACTGCAGCATATGTCAGAATCCCCTCTCTTCGAGACTGAACACGTAGGCACTCGGGTGCTCGTACCCATGGGTGCCTTGCGCTTCTCCGTTCATCTGTTAATGGACTCTTCGGTTGCTCCCACATTTCAACTACTATGTACACAGCACTGCTATAAACATGGTGGGGTTGTTGGATCACGGAGTGATTCTATCTTAATTTTGGGGGAACTGCCATACTAATTCCCATAGCAACTCCACCACTCTGCATTCCCCCAGCAGTCACCAGGATCCCAAGATCGCCACACCTCCACTGCCACTTCTTTCCTCCTCTGTTCCTTTGTTTTCTTTTCTAATAGTAGCTATGCTAATAGATGTGAAGTGGCATCTTGCTGTCTTTTGTCTGTTTGTTGTTCAGTGAGGGTTGACGTTTATTAAGGATAAAAAGAAAAACACTCCGCAGAGCAAGTGTGGGCCACTGAAAGAAAGAACATGGTGGCGAGGTTGTTGCTGTTTGAGACAAGGCCTCGCTGTGTGCCCCAGGCTGGCCTCAAACTTGCTATTACAGGTGCCACCAACCCAGCTCATTGTAGTTTTTATTTCCATTTTCCTAATGATGAGCGCTGTTCAGTGTATTTTCTGTTACATGCGGGCCATCTAACACCAGCACAAGTGTTGTCTAGGATGGGGACAGAATGCTTCTTGCCTCTGCCATCATTTCCTGGAGTTTTCTCTAACTTGGCTGATTTTACAGTCACATTCTCTACCCTCAGACACCTCTTGTTTGCTAGTATTGTGGGATATGACTCCTGCAAAAGTTAGAATTTACTGAGCTGACTACACAGTAGTCTGTTTTTCACTAAGCCACTGAGCATTTTTCACTTACCTTTCATAAAAGCTGGCTATGTTTAGCTAAACCGTGCCCACCACAAGCACATATCCAAAGATGATGCAAGCAGAATCAGATAAATATGAACTATTCAAAACTATAAGAATGCCTCCCCCTCCTTCTCCTGAATAAAGCCAAAAGTGTGGTGGATAAGTAGATTCATCCAAATTCTTTTCTATCCAGTTCTCTTTATCTCTGAGAAACTGTAAATGCCTTTCCCTATCAAGTGGTGGTCAGGGACCAGAAAGACTTACCACACATTGGGGGTGAAAGTGTCGTTCTGGAATCGCCAAGTGCAGGTGTCATAAATGGCTTCTCCATTGACCTTTAACCAGGTCCCCATTTGTCTTAATCGCTCCTCAAAAATTGCAGAAATGGTTCCATCCAGCGTGGGCCCAATATTCATCAGAAGATTTCCGCCATATGCAACGGTCTCCACAAGTTCCTAATAATGTAAAAATGAGTACAGTTCTTAAACAAAATGGAAAAAAAATTCTATTTCCCATGTGCTAATACATGTCCTGTACTAGTGGGCCACTGAGTGGCCCAAATTAAAAGCAATATTGCCCACACAATCTCACTATTAGGAATATGACAGCAACAGCCTCTAGACATCGTACTGTACCTTGACCAGTTCTTCAATTGTAAGATAATCACTGATTCCAGCTTCCCTCCTGTAGCCCCAGGACAACTTGTCGATTGTCATGCAGTTTTCCCACTTATGTAACAGCAGATGCTCTGGGTGGTAGCGATCAGCGCAAGTGTAGTAGCCACCGTGCCTGCAGATGCAGCCGTCTCCCCAGCGATCATTGGTGACCACTCTGTCCCAAACTGGGCTGAAATAAAAAGGATCATTTTTTTCAGAGCTGGAGAGATAGCTCAGTGGACTAAGCACCTGCTTAGGCAAGCACAGGGACCGGGATTCGATCCCTGGTACCGCATGAGTGCCGGCATCATATCTGGGCACGCTGAGCTGGCCACTGAGCCCAGGGATGATGGCACACACCTGTAATCCCAGCACTGGGGAGGCTGAAAACAGGAGGATCACTGTGAGTCCAAGCTGCCTAGTGAGACCCTGTACCAAATACATACATTTCATTTATCTTTTTCCAAATACATACATTTTTTAAAAACTAAAAAAGTTTCTTTTCATTTTTTTACACAAAAAGAAACGTCACTGAAAAGAGGCCCACCCAAATCTACTCCTGCGAATGATCACAACATAGTATACGTAAGGAAGACTATGGTCCTGAAGTCCAACGGACCCGGCTGGCTGGAGTCCTGCCTCTGCCACTCTGGCTCCAGACCTGGAGCTAGTCACCCAGCTTATCTGAACAATGAACTTCCGCGTTAGTATTAGAAGCCATGTAAAGCTGCTGGATGAGCCCCACACCACAGCACTCCCAAGAGCTTCCTTGGGCTGGGGAGACAGCTCAGCGGGGTAAGCACTGACCTGGCAAGCTCAAGGTTCCACGTACTAAAAATAATACTAAAGTATTAAGTACTTTAATAAGTACTTAAATAAGCACAAGGTCCCTAATACTAAAAATAAAGTCTCCTACTACTATTTGAAGACCACCTCCCATATAGTGTATGGTATTTTTTCTTCTTCAAGAACTGTATAATCTCATATAGTCTAGCTTTTCTGTCTTATATAATTGGGCCTAATACTGAAAAAAATCTCTGAAAAAAAAAAATGAGTTTTGACCTTATGGGAACTATCCCTACAATATCTTTTAATTTCTCCCCTTGGGAAGAGGTCCTGCCTGCAGTACCCAGAGTTCCTCCAAGGGCTGGGACAGAGCTCAGTGGTAGAGCACTCACCTAGCACACAGCAGACCCTGGGTTCCAGGCCCAGCGCTGTCCCCCCTGTAATCCCAGGGACGCAGAAGAAAAGAAAGTTCTTGGATCATTTGTATCTGTATCTTTTGCGGACCCTGGAAGCTGCCTGACTTCACAGCACAATACCAAGTGCTTCCTACTTATAAATGTAACTACGGGTCCTATTGTTCAAGCCTGATAGAGAAGCTCGCTCAGCACTCCCTGTCACACACTCTTGAACATGCCAGGAAGCAACAGGAGAGGATGCAGGCACAGTGGCAACTACGGAAAAGCAAGAGGATCAAAAGGAGTAGGAGCTGGAGGAGGCGGTGTGCACTGGTGATCCCAGCACCTGGCGGGCGCGCGAGGATTACAGCGTGCTTAAGGCCAACGTGGACTACATGGGCAGACTCTGGCTCCAGAGAACAACAGGAAGGAATGGGAAGAATGGGAAAACACATCATCAGAAGCAGTGAAGTATCTGCCAGCACAGAGATGGAAAGAGGGGACCACAAAATGAGCCTCGGACTTCTAAATTCTGGCTCTTGTGGTATTTTTTGTCAGATTTCAAAAATCAGATACCTGGTTTGTATGGGACTCACGATTCATTTATTCTCAATTATTTTGAATAAGGACTGATACCACTAATATGATTATTACAATCATTCCTGCCAGATTGGGGGTGGGGGGTGGGGGAGAACAGACTGTTTCCAGCAGTTCTTTAAATATCCCTCGATTTATAATCTCACACATAATGACATAATCGAGCCTGAAAGGAAATATCTGGAGAAGCCGGGGAATTTTAATGTCGTGCGCGTTTCAGGAGAATCTGCGGCTACTACAGCGCCCAACAGCACACCCACACCCACCTTTCGTTATACAGCCAGGCTAGGAAGTCGGTGCTGTTCCAGTAGGAATCAGGCGCCCCTCCGTCTCCGTCAGCCCACAGAACCTCCGGCTGGTACCTGGCCACTAACTCGTAGAGCTCCGGCAGTGTCTTAGCCACTGGAAAGTTCTGCTTATGGAAGGAACTGGATTTATCCTCAAGAAATAGTGGATGAAACCATTCAAAAAGGGAATAGTACAGTCCGAAGCGCAAGTTGGTTCTGCTCCTAACGGCCACCGCGAGTTCCTTGACAAGGTCCCTCTTCGGCCCCAAGTCCACAGCGTTCCAGTTCCAGGAATACTCGGAACCCCACAAGGGAAAGCCTGCGAAGTGATCCGAGACACTCCGGTAAGTATTCGCAATTTTACTTTAAGAAACTTCTACCAACAAAAATGGCAAAGAAGTTGGGTGTGATCCATACACAATTGCTTCTACAAATAACTCTTTGATGGCATCTTTTTCATAGCATATACTCTGCTCTTACGAGAGAAACAAAAGAGAATTTCAACAGGATGAGGTGGAGATTTTAATAGGAAAATTTCACCTGCATAGCGGGAGCTATCTCTGTTATTTTTCTCTTGGACACTGAGATCCTTGGGGCATAGCATCCGTGTCTGCAGTGTCCTGGTTGTACCCCAGCCCACAGTTAGCACAGAAAGAGCACATCGCTACTGAGGTAGAAACATCTTCCACATCTATTCAGCCACACAGTGACCACCACTATTTATAATTCCAAATATTTACAGCAATTTCTGTCAAATAAACATATGAGGATGTGTTCTCATGCATTTCTTCCCCCACTGGATCTGGCCCTGGGCAGCTTCAGCTCTTCTCCAAAGTCAAAATGACCATGAAAGCTGCAGGTTTTGAATTACACAAGAGAGAGAGGCAACCAGCACCACACAGCTATCAACATTCATGAAAGAGGTCTAGAACTGCCTCCGAAAGTGTCAGGAAAGACAGCATAAATGTGTTCAGTATAAGGGTGGGCAGTGTTTTGAGGAAGCTTATTGGTACTGTACCAGTTTTTTGTGTTTTGCTCTTTGTTGTTTTTTTGAGACAGGGTCTAGCTATGGAAGCCAGTCTGGTCTTGAACTCGCCATGTGACCCAGGCTGGCTTCAAACTCATGACAGCCTTTTCTGTTCCTGCCTTCTGAATGCTGCACTGATGTTTTTAAAATGTAAACACTGATCATCTCTTTTTAGCACAATTTGTGTACTGCTTTGTGCCATACAGTCTCAGGAATTTCCTAGGAATTAGGAAACCAACAAGTTCTCAAAGTAAATAATTTTATAAATATCCATTTTAGCAGAAAAATAAATCTGCAGGAGAAAAAAGGGAAAGATATTTATTATGGTTTGTGTTTAGTTGTCCCCTCCAAAAACTCATGCAATCATGGGGAAGAAACTTCTACACATTGAGATTAATTCACAATCAAGGCTGGGATTATGGATTTTGGTACTGCTGGGATTATGGGTGTGAGTACTTCCCCCAGCCTGGGTGTGGGATAGCCTGAATGCAACTAAAGGGAGACAGACTATCTCTCTGCTGCCGTTATTATTGCTGCTACTCCTCCCTTTTGTTCCTGCTTCCCTCTGCCCTGTGCCACTCTGCCTTGGCCCAGCCAAATATGGACTGAAACCTCCAGTAACTATGAGCTAAATAAACTTTTCCTTCCTTCATTTTGGGTATTGGGTATTTGACCCAGCAATGAGAGAAGAGTAACTGAGATAATATTCTAAGGTAATTCCAGAAGTTTGGTTTGGTTTTCTCCTCCTACTCCATTCCCACTTGAAGAGAGCAATGATGCAAAATTTTGTACACTAAGGTGAAGGAGGTCATGCACAGGAAATTACCTGGTAAAGCAGCTTGACGTTAGGACAAGAGCCGGCGGCAGCTTCCGTGGTCTCACAGGTACAGAGTAGTACTGGGTGATGTCCAATCAATTTCTGGTTTTTCATTTGACTTTTACTTTTGGGTTTTGTTTTGTGGGGGGTGATTTTGAGACAGCATCTCCTATGTAGCCCAAACTAACCATGAGCTGTAGTTCTCCTTCAGCCTCCAGAGTGCTGGGATTACACGTGCAGGCCACCTCCCCCAACTCTACCCTATTAACATAGGACCACTGTGCTGTGTTTTCTATATTCTCAGCATGTGATAATCTAGAACTTTTCGAAGCCATCTGCATTGCTTTCAACTCTAGCAACTCAACATTTCCTGGTGCCATTTGGCCACAGGTTAATCACTTCTCTTGTTGCTGAGTCAAAAGACCTTAAAAGAGGGAAGGTTTATTTTAGCTCACAGTTTATAGAGGTTGCATGTCATTGCCAGCTGGCTCTGAAGCAGGGTGGTGTGGCAGATAGGCATGATGGAGGAGAAATAGTCGATGGCAGGGCTGGGCAGGCAGAAGGCAGCAAGCAGCAAACCACAAGCAGCAGCAACAGCAGCTCTCTTTCTGTCCTTTATCATCTATCCAGGCTACCCACCCTTAGGATAGGTAGGACTCACATTCAAGGGGGCACCCTTAATCCTAGCATCACACCACGTATCAACTGCAGCATCACATCCCTAGTCCCGAAATCACACACTCTAGATCCAGCTGCCTCTGAAAAATCACCCCCTGTGACCCATTGTGGCTTTGGAGAAACATATAGCCATAGCCATAACAGCCACCTAGGAGACACACACACACACACACACACACACACACACACACACACAATGCTGCAAAACCACAGCAGCATAATTCACACAGTGCTTTTGCATAATGCATTAAGGTAAAGCAAAGAGCCAGGTGTGGTGGTGCACACCTGTAATCTCAGCACTTGGAAGGCTGCAGCAGAATTGCCATGGGGTTTGAGACCAACCTGGGCTAAATAGGTGGACCCTGCCTCAAAAAACAAAAAATAAATAAATAAATAATTAAAAAAAAGATAAAGCCAAGAAGCTGGGTATGATACCACATTTCTGTAATCCAAGCACTCTTAGAAGCTGAGGCAGAAGGATCATAAATTTGAACATTTCCATGACATAGGGTTACTCTGTCTCTAAATAAAAAATAAAAAGGACTGAGAAGGCTCTGGGTTCAGTCCCAAGTTTGGGGGCAGGGAACAGAGAGAGAGAGAGAGAGAGAGAGAAAGAGACAGAGACAGAGACAGAGACAGAGACAGAGACAGAGAGAGACAGAGACAGAGACAGAGACAGAGAGGTCACTTTCTAATAGCACATTTCAAACTGAAATATCCATCCCACTTCCAAAAGCCTTAAGCAAATCTTGGGGATATTATTAAATGTACATGTAACTGTCACCACCCTTCCTCTTATTTTGTGGAGCACACGATCTGTCTGTACCCCTAACGACCCCCAAAGTAGGCAGAACATGTGGTCCTTAAGTTATAAGCAAGTATCAGTCTCCACTTCCGGTTACTGTTAGTGGAGGCCTGGTTTCAGGACCATGCTGCGCTCGGCTCCTCTCTCCTCTCCTTTCCTCTGCTGCATCCGTTTCCATCCGCTGTGCTTCCTTACCTTCATGATGTTTGGAAGTCAAGACAACATACTTGGCACCAGACACCTGAAGGATATCGGCCCACTGGCTGGCATTAAAAAATTTTGCTGTAAAGAGTGGTCCAAAATCTTCATATTTGAAATCTGGAGGGTAGTTATCTTTCATAAAGTCCACATATTTTGGTATCTTTTGGTTTTGCCAATACCACCTATGGGAGGAGAGGAAATAGCACATGAACAACATGGGACCCAACCTTTGAAATAATCTCCCCACGTCCCTCTGA
>PVKN010006361.1:0-28679 GCA_004027915.1 Capromys pilorides
GGAGGAGGAGGAGGAGATGGTGGCTAAATTCTGGACCCTTTATTAAGGCTTGTTTTCCCTGACTGAATCTTTTGGTTCCTGTATCAGTGACAATATTCATAACTCAGTCCCAGTGTGCCAACAAACCCCATATGTCTCAATTCTCTCTTTGTGTTGCAAGCCAAGCTAAGGTTGAAAGGAGTGTATTGCAAGAGATTTGTGACAGAATGCGTGCAGACTGCACACACACACACACACACACACACACACACTGGCCGAGGGTGGGGACCACGTCTGATTCATCTTCATTGGCCTCACTGTGAAGCCAGACACACAGGAAAAAGATGCTCAGAGAAGCTTCTCAACTAAAAATGCATGCATGTCCTTAAGGTAAGAAAGAAGAGGGCGTTCTGTGAGGAAGGTCGTGACAGCCTGAGGGAGAAGTTACTGTGGGTCAGATATCAGGACTCGCTACAGACAAAACATCCCTAGCCACTTTCAGAAAGCAAACGTTCTCTTCTCTCCCCGCTCTTTCTCATTCATTTATTCATCTAATAGACTTACACTCACTATGGAAATCAGAGTGGCTCCCCTCTGCCATCCGGGTTCTAGGACCATAAAGATGAAGAGGGCAAAGTCCTGACTGGGAAATCAGTGTGGCGTGGAAGAAAGAGACTAACGGCAATAACACTCACTATTAGGTACCACGATGCTCTCTTTATCAACATAATCTGATGGAGTCTGATTATCTTCACACTTTAACCTATCTACACATCACCTGGGAATTTTGAAATGCAGTGTCTGATTCAACAATGCTGGGTGTAGTCTGGGGTTTTATTCCCCTCACAAGGTGTCCTACACCCAGTTCTAAAATTACATTTTGGGTACCAAGGACTTCAACATGCCAGCAATTCTAGGTGGAAGAAATCATCATTACCTTAATTAAAGAGGACAAAATTAAGATTTGGTGAGTGTGGTGGATGGCCAACTGGTGGTCACTTGGTCCACCCAGCTGAATTGGACCAGCATGGTCCTTGACGTGCGGGGCCCACCTGAGGGTTGTTGCAAGCAGCGTAAGAGACAGAACTGGAGAGGCTGTTGAGAGGCTGCTACGGATGCTCCTCGGAGAGGCTGTGACAAGCTGCCTGCTCTCCTGGGCTACGCTGCTAGGGGACCTTGTGCTGGCTTTCCTGATGCACTGGGCTGGTCTTGTCAGAGAAGGAGCTCGGGACCTATATTGTCACTGAGAGTGGCTGCAGTTCATTTGGAAGGAGTTCTCGTTCTCATCTTGACTTTCTGGCTCTGGATGGAAAGAGGGTGCACTGCACTGCTCAGCATCCCGGTGAAGCTCGTAGAGTTGGCTTTCCTGACGGGAATTCAGCTTTCCTCATCACTGGAGGAGCTCAGGACTTTGCTGTTGCTGAGGACACTGTGGTACTTCTCAGGGGAGCTCTGGTTCTTTCCTCAAGGGTTGCTTCCCGGCTCCAGTGCAGATCCCTCAGCCCACTGGCACAGACTTCCCAGCTTCTACCACTGCCTCTTGGAACTTTCCAGCACAGATCCATGAAACGGGCCTGCAGGAGCCATTGTCATGGGCTCCAGGCCTCCAGCTGGACTTGTGGGAGGTGTTGTTCTACGACTCAGTTGGACTTACACAGGACACTGTTGCGAGATCCACGCCCTCAGCTGGATTCTTTGGTCTTTACAGTGTGGACAGACTTCCTGTATTTGTCTGTAGTTCTGTGAGTAATTCACTATACAATAATCTTATAAAATGTGTCCTGCATTACATTGTTCTCCCTTGTAAAACCCCAAACCCACGACAGAGGGATCATATGCTGCGGTGCCTTGGTTCATGAACTTAATTCACTCGTGATTCCAGAAAGAATAGCTCCATCCGTGTCCATGCAGGAGAGAGAGCTGTAGTCACAGTCATTACCCAACACAGAGTCTGCCCAAAAAAGCAAAATGTTGGCCAACACACCGAGGCACCTCTGCAGTTCCACAGTTCACCTTTGCCATCATGAAGTAGGTGGCACCTGACCACGGGCTGCGAAGCTGGGGGCACACAGTACCACCCACGTGTTCCATGTAACTGGTGCTTGTATGATCCAGCCTGGGCAGGCCCTAAAGGGACCCAAATGCTTCCTGCTGCTCTGCCTTCTCTCTCCCAGCCCACACATGAGGCTTTATGGAAGTTTTCTGTGACCAGTTGACAGAGGAAGAGATGACTTGGGCTAGGTTTGCAGTTAGCTCTGCACCTCCCTCCAAAAGAGGTCAGCTGAATCTGTAGCCCTCTCTGGGATGTCCCTGAAGGACTTTAGAGAGGGAAAATCTTTCCTGTGGGCAGAATGTTGGGAAGCGCACCTCGTCGAAATGAGAAGTGGCTGGGGGCCCATGAGATAGCTCAGTGGAATAAATCGGCTGCTTAGGCAAGCTTAGGCAAGCACAGAGACCACAGTTCCATCTCTGTCACCATATGCCATGCCAGCTCTGCCCTCAGGACAGGCTGAGCAGGCCAGAGTCCAGGCATAACAACACACACCTGTAATCCCAGTGCTAGGGAGGATCCTGAAAGCAGGAGTCTGATTTGCACAGTGAGACCCTACAACAAACAAATACACTAAAAAAAAAGAAAAAAGAAAAAACAGAGAGAGAAATGACTGGATGGAAAAGTGTATACTGATCCATACGGTGCAGTCAGTGGCTGGGCTGAGTGGTCAGGGACTTGGGAAAAATGTGATTGGAAAACTGATGAAAAAGAAATCTAGCGAGAAGGTATTTGAATCAGTGATTCCTCAGTTCATGAACTTAGTTCTTTCCGCGATTCTGATCACAAACTGAATTGAATGAGAACCGAAGCAAATTCAGTGGTCCGGTTCAATATTGGGCTTGCAGGGAAGTTCGACGTGGTCTTGTCCATTTTGGTTTGCAACCAGAATTGTGGAAAGAACTCAGCTCATGCACCAGTGTACACTTTGGTCTGACTAGGCAAACATGAAGCTATCTGTGTCTCATGTAAATGCGCAGCCAAAGGCAACATCAGCAGAAGCTTTTAGTGCGTGGATACAATGATCCGCTCCCTGAATCCAGTTATCCTCTCTCCAGGAGCCTACTGTCATTACCCACAAACTCGGGAACAAAGTGGCCTTGAAGGTTATGGAGGGGCCCAACAACGCAGACTTGAAGTCACCAATGTCTTCCTGGCTATCACTGTTGAATTCCCTGTCGGTCAATATCAGAGATGAGTACTGAGGCCCCAGTGTGAAGCCATCCTCCAGGGAGATGAGCTGCTCCTCCGAGGCTGGTCAGTGGTGCTGGATCACTTCCAGCCTGGGAAGGGCAGTGCCATGGTCCTTCTAAAGTGGACATTCATCCTGGATATGAACTTGCCTCTCTGGATGCAGTCCTTGTGCTGAAACCAGCCCATCCGTGGGCTTAGAGAAGTGTCTCCACTGTCACGGAACTCCACGGAGCACTGCCCCGATGAAGGACTCACTTCATGGTGAAGGAGTTGTGGGGCTATGTCCCATGCTCATGGCCTTCAGTGGCCTTACGATGTCCCCCTTAAGCAGCTGGCTGATGGCCTTTGAAGATTCATCTATTTATAGTGCCAGCTAGGTGGCAATGATGTGCAGGGCGGAGGCCAGTTTCTCCAGAAGACATACATAGTCTGGGAGAGTGTCACCTCTCCCCAGCCAGATTCATCTGTCCAGAAATCAAGGAGTGGGACTCAGAGTGCCCTGTTCCCAAAGGCTTTGTTTCCCATTTCCAAGGCTTCCTGTTCTGATGGCCTAGAGGCCTCAGTGCCAGAGAAAGGAATGCACCTATCGAGAGACGCAGCAGGGAGCTCACTGAGCTGGAAGCTGAGCCCCTGGGGATCTCACGCCTCTGAGTCAAAGGCCAGCAGGGAGTGAAGGACCAGGAAGGATGCTTGGGCGCTGCTCCACATGGGTCGTGTGCAGCCCTTTGGACTACCTACCTCTCGCTTGGTATTGCTGTGCCCTCTAACTGAGGTTCATGGAAAACTATAACAACCCAACCCAAGCAGGGCTGGGAATGGCCCAATCCTTTAATCATCAAGGTTTGCATCAATCCGTATGATAACACAGAATGGATAGATGGGTGGCAAAAGGGATGAGTCACAAACACCAGCCCTAGCCACACGACCACTGACAGAACCAATGGCTGTGTGTCATGCATAGTTCCTCCCCATTTTGTCATGAAATATCAGACATACATACAGATATTAATATCAATCTTTACTTTCTTTTCTCTCTTGTTCCCTTGTCAGGTAACATAATATGTATTAATCTTTTTTTTTTTTCTTTTTGGCACCAGGACCTTGCACTTGCCAGGCAGGCACTTGTGCCACTGAGCTATATCCCCAGGCCCTATATTAACCTTATATCAGTATTTAAGTTTTAATTTTCTATCAAAGTACTTATATTTACAAGACATCAAGGAGAAAATCGTCACTCAAGGAGTTGCTTCTCTTCAAGCAAGTAATTTTTTCATTTTTTTTTTTGTTAATATGTGTTTGCAATACGTAATGAATGCAGTCGTTGTGGAGAGCTGGTACATGTACACATTATGGCTTTTGTTGTATATACAACAGTTGCATCGTGTTAGCCAGAATTAGGACCCTGCTGTCTTTCTAAAAAGATGGATACGTGAGGCAAGTTGAAAGGTGGATTTGTGATAATTGATGTAATGAATGAGTCAACTTCCCAGGGTTGAAGGACGCCCACGTGACTGCTCAGCATAATTTCTGCAGTTGCTTGTGAGGGCCTTTTCAGATGAGGTTAGCATTTGTATCAGGTAACTAAGTAAAGGGGGTGGACCCCACTGATACAGGTGGGCATCGCCCTGTGTCCTGAGGGCTTTATACATCCCTAAGGCAGAGGTAGGTCCTCTTCTTCATTTCTCTCTGGAGCTGGAGTAACAGTCTTTTCCTGCCTAGGCCTTTGGGCTGTGGGACTTGGATCAGCGGATCTCCTGACTCAGTTGTCCAGCCTGTGGCCTCAGAATGGATGACACCATGAGCTCTCTTGGCTCGCCAGTTTTCACATTGCATATTCTGGGCCTTCTCAGCCTCCGTAGCTGTGTGAGCCAGTTCCCATAATGCATCCCTTTCCATGTGTCTCTGTGTAGCCTATTGATTCTGCTCTTCTCTGGAGAACCTTGACTAGTGTAGCGACACAGCTCATAAATGCCACAAGCAGGTGCAGTTTGAATCTATTCCCTGCCCCTCCCATGCTGCCTCCCCTACAATAGCTGGTGAGATGGAGCACAGAACGGGGGGCAGCTACTCACTTTACCCAGGGATAAAAGGCAAGAGGGTCAGAGAAGACTTCCCAAGGGAAGAGTCATGAGTAATAACGGGGCTCAGCGCCATGATGGGCGCCTCATACTGCGTTTTTTCATCTATTTCTCAGTATTTCTCTTTGGAGATATTTCTCCCTAGTCTCTACTTACCATGCACTTCAGTACCACAGATATGCTCTGGATCATAGCAGGTGCTATGGTCCTTTGGAGGGCCACACCTAATTGTAATATATAAGCTTTTTAAAAATTCATCCCTGGGCTGGCGAGATGGTTCAGTGGTCTAAAGCGCCTGCTTAGGAGGGCTCAGGCAACTGCAGGGACTGCAGTTCGATCCCCGGCACCACATGCTGCGCCAGCACCACCACCAGGGCAGGCTGAGCCAGCCACAAAATGAATAAATAAAAAAACAAACAAACACAACAAGCAAACAAATAAATAAATAAATAAAATTTAAAAAAAATAAAAAATAAAATTCATCCCTTCAAGGGCTGGTGAGATAGCTCAGCAGACTAAGCACCTGCTTAGGCCCACACGGGGACTGGGGTTCGATACCCCACACCACATGCCGCACCAGCCCCACCCCCAGGTGAGCTGAGCTAGCCACTGGGTCCAGACATGGTGGTGCATGCCTCTAATCCCAGCCCTGGGGAGGCTGCAAACAAGAAGATCATGATGATTCTGAGCTGTGTAGCGAGACCCTGTGCCAAATACATACATAATACAATAAAATAAATAAAATAAAAATCCATCTCCTCACTGCAAACCAATGTTCATCTCATTGGAGGGAATACTGCCCCCACAGAGAACGCGCAGCCTAGCAATGCCACTCACCTTGTGAGAGATACTGATGACTTCACAGAACTATAAAACTCCAGTTACAAGCAAACTAATGAAGGCCACTGGCAGTCCTTCAAGAACGCGAACAAGTGGCTCCTCATCCTTCGCTTGGACACTTACAGAACTGAGAAACTCACCACTTCAGACAGCAGCCCCCTTCTATTTGGGGGGTTCCTCACTGGAAAGTTCTCTCATTAGGAGCCCAATTTGGCACGCCGCACTGCTGTGTGCCAGTCTGAGTTCTACCTTTTGTTGCTGAGCAGATGGTACAAAGCCAGAGGCAGTGGAGGGTAGAAATACGCGCAGTATTCAGCTTCTCCTCCTGGAGCCCGAGCAGTCATTGTATATCTTGTAAGTGTAACGGTCCACCTAGTCCACACTGTGTGTTTCTGGCCTTTATCTGCACAACAGTATCATGTGAAAGTTATCTTTCTGAAGAAGCTACAGGGCACTGATTCACCTAATTCTCAAGTGCGGTTTTTAATTACCGGGGTGCTTTGTAGGGATGGTGGCATAGCACAAAAAGAAAGGCAAGCGAGTAGGGGTGAGAACATCAGGGCACAGTCGTCTTGAATAGCTATGAAACGTGTGAGGAGGGGAAGCAGGAGGTGGGCGACGCTGGGGTGAGGATGAACAAGGCGTCCGTTCTTTGTGAAGAGGAATTGGCAGCTGTCTAACAGGGATCAATCAGCTGAGAGCAGAGAGAGAAACACAGCTGAGAGTACGGAAACGACTATGAAAGTCTGAAACAGAAGCAGATAGAGGGATGGGCGGGTGGAGGATTCTTGCTTCTTTTCCTAAGTTCCTTTAGATTTAAGCTCTCTGATCTCTCAACAAATACACACATTGTCATTAAAATTAAAAACAAAAGAACAGAGGAACAGAAAAAAATCACAATGCATCCAGTTACTAACTCCAGCCTGTATTGGATACGTCACCTCATCTTGCATTGAAGCTCCTCCTGTGTAAAGTGGAAAATTCACTAAGTAGGACTCTTGCTGAATCCTAGCCTACACCACCTCTAATGGTGCTACTCCCATGGGCGGCGGTCTGATTCCCTGGGCCTTCCCCGGCTCACCCTCACCCCACCACAGGCAACCCTGAGCTCGCTCGCCAGAGAATTCTGAGAATTCGTATTTAAAGCCACTAGTCTGTATCACTGATTTTATAAATTATGGATATTGTCAGCTCAGTCAGGAGACCAAGGGAGATTTTCCAGGGTGAAGTCCAAGGTTAAAGAACACACATGAGGGGGCTGGGCAGATAGCTCAGCAGTCTGAGTGCCTGTCTGGCCAGCAGGAGGATCTGGGTTTGTTCCCCAGTACTGCACACCCTGAAACCAGGTGTGGCGGCCCACGTCTGTGATCCCAACCCTGAGGAGACTGAGACAGGAGGATCACTGGGAGCCTGAACTGTGTAATGAGACCCAGTACCAAATAAGTAAATAAATAAATAAATGAAACGTTTTAAAAAAATTTTAAAACAGGGACCAGCGAGATAGCTCAGTGGTCTAAAGCACCTGCTTAGGCAAGCTTATCAACCGCAGACACCGCGGTTCAATCCCCGGCACCACATGCTGCGCCAGCCCCACCCCCCAGGGCAGGCTGAGCCAGCCATGACATAAATTAATTAATTAATTAATTTTAAAACACACGCACACATGTGCAAGACATCAGCCACAACAGCTGGCAGCACGGGGCAGAGCCCAGAGCCCAAGCGCGAGCTGCCTGCGTCGCCGCTGTACAATTTTCACCCAGGTTGTCATCTCACACTCACATTCTCGTACAGTGCCACCAGAAGCGCAGTGAGGGTCCCCGTGCAAAGCCATGGCTACAGCACTGAATACCACGGTGCACCTGCAACAGAGAAGCGGGGTCGCGTCCTCAGGTGTCCTTAGATGCCGCAGAGCGTTGGAGGAGTCTGGATGCTGCCCGCAGACACAAACCTTTAATTTAGCGGCTCGGAGTGAATGTGGTACTTTTGGGATGCAGCACAAGAAACAGAATGCACGCGGCCCTCCGTGTTGCTTTGCACAACTCCTATACCCCCTCTGTACGTGTAAACCACATGAACACAGAAAATGTTTCTTGGGGCGGAGGAGATAGCTCAATAGAATAAGTGCTTGCCTGGCAAGTGCAAGGTCCTGAGTTCAATCCCCAGTCCCACAAAAAAAAAAAAAAAAAAAAAAAGAAAATGTTTCTTGCGACCAGTTACAATCTCAGCATTTGTTGCGCCCTGGCTCTAACGTATTTTGATTCCGTGACTTCTCTGAGTCACCCACCCTCTCTTAAATCCTTTATACATCAAAGCCCAAACTGTACAGAGGTTTTACCTCCTGCGAGGAAGGCTTCAGATTTCCGCCACGTATCGAAGGCTGCTGGTCAGTGTGCAGAGCCGAGTCCCAGCGGGAAGAGCCTCATGCACCCTGGGCTGGGGAGGAAGAAGGAATGAAACTGGAGAAATCCCTTCAGTGACTCTGACCTGCACTCCTCTTCCCCTCCTGCCACTCCATCCACGGGACCACGAGTGGCAAGAAACTGACTGTGAAAGCAATAAAAGACGCATGGAAGCACCCTAAATTACCAAGCTTCAGTTATTGAGAAACACAGCATGCAGCTCTTGAGTAGTGAGTTTTAGGCAACAGTAGCCTAAACTGATAAAATCCGTCCCAGAGAGATTTCATTTTGATGAATGCAAAATAGTGTTTTCTATATTTTATTACAAGCTCAGACAGACACTGTATTCTGTGTGTGTGTGTGTGTGTGTGTGTGTGTGTGTGTGTGTGTGCAGGGTCTCACTAGGCAGACCGGACTCCTAGTGATCCTCCTGATTTCTATCTCCCTAGTGCTGGGATTTCAGGCGTGCGCCACCACACCCAGACTCCACCGCTGGCTCAGCGCACCTGGGGGCGGGGCCGGTGCATCCTGCAGTGCTAGGGACTGAACCCCGGCCCCTGCGCTTCCCTGAGCAAGCGCTTAGTCCGCTGAGCTATACCGCCGGCCCTATGTCCTTTCTTATACACAAAAGAAAACTAGATGCACAGGGAGAGGAGTAGATTGGATCTTGAAGGCCGGGTCGATCCATGAACTTCTGGCAACCACAAAGGTTTGTTTGGATGTCTGCATTCTCTTCTAACATAAAAGGTCAACCACTTGCAGCAGTTTCTTAAAGGAATATGAAACCCAAGAAAGGTTAAAGCTCACTGGGGTGCAGGACCACATTCATCACGAGCCCAGGGAGCCCCACCGTCTCCAGCAGAAACAAACTGTGCCTTTACCTGGATCGCTGGAAGGCTTTGCTTTTCTCTCTCAGAAGGGAGAGCAGAATGAGGAATCTGCCCTGAGGAGTCATCGGTTCTGAGGCAGACAGCTCGCGATGACGTCAGTCACGCCTGCTGCTGCCGTGTCACCTGTCGGCCCGACAGAGGGCAGCAGGGCACGGGGAGGAAGTGCAGCGCGGCCACCACAATGACCCAGGACTCTTTGCGAGCCATTTCACGAGACAAGGGTCAATAAAGCTCCTATTAAGTCTTCTCTTCCTGCAGACAAGAAAGCGCAGATAATGCACTTACTTCACTCCTTGCACCTTAGAATAACATTGCGACAAAAATGCCTCCACAGCGTAAAACGGGCACATTCATTTTTCTTTACTGCTAAAAAGCCCTCGCGTTCTGGGAATGACCTCTCCAGAGCGCGGTCAAAGCACCAGGTTAGAGCAGTTATCTTCCACTTACTCGGCGCAGGGTCCATCTGTCACTGCTGTGGCCAGAGCAGGCGCCTGCATTTCACAGCAGGGACTCCCGGGAAGGACGGCCATCGGCGGCCATTAGGCCCTGAGTGCCTTCCAGGACCGCAGTATGGTTTGCTGTTTCACTTCTGTTTTCTAAGCATGAAATACAGTGTTGCATCTAACGTAGGATAGCACTTTAGGATGCTCCAGATCTGAATCCTAGCTTGTGGGACCTGAGTTTCATTTCCTTCACCTCTAATATAAACCAATAATATCGATGGCCTTGAGTCGCTCCTGTGAAACTTTTTAAAATCAAAAGAGCTAAAACTCCCACTTGGGGCTGGGGAGATAGCTCGGTGGCTGCCTGGCAAGCGCAAGGACCTGGGTTCGTTTACCAGTACTACATGCCCTGCCGGCCCCAGCCCTGAATGTGGTGGTGCATGCCTGGAATCCCAAAGCTGGGGAGGCTGAGACAAGAGGATTGCTATGGGTCTGAGCTGCTTAATGAGACTCTGTACCAAATAAATAAGTAAATAGAAGATTAGAAACAAACAAAGCCAACTCCCAGCAACCACAGCTGCTCCATACATGTTTCCAGGAATAGTTAAGTCTTGCTGCTCCACAAAAGCGCCAGGAGGATACACCTGTAGGCTCAAGTTTATCTCCCTGAGATAAACTTTCTCCCTGCTAATAACATGTGTGGTTCACAAGTTCAAGCCCATCTCCAAATTTGCAGTAAAAGAGACAGGAGGAGAAGGGCTCTAGAAAGCCCAGGCCCAGATATTAGGACAGAAGGCAAGATGGGAAATGGGCATAAGGAAGAGGTTTGATGGCACTGGACAAGCTTGAGGGCTGGTGGCCTCCATTTAGGTGAAAGCTGACACCTTAGGAAGGGGTTTCCACAGCCACACAGTGTACAAACATTGGGTACCCAGCATCTGGGAGTCTGTCCAACAGCAGCAGGGGCCTGTGTGACAACAGGGCCCAAGGACAGCTACAGGGATGGCCTGGATCCTCACAAGCACACTGAGCCTCAAGTAGAAGCCTGAGTATCTAAACACAGGGCAGGGTAATGAGGCCACCATCTGTACAGTGGGACACAGAGCAAGCATTGTCCCTTTGGGCTCCTCTAGTGATGGCACGGTGACCATCACTCAGGAGCACATCAGGTTCTGTGCAACATGTCCTCTGGAAGGAAGAGAGAGAAAAGGTCCAGCTCCATGACATCCACCTACCAAATGCTGCAGAGCGGGGAGGCCAGAGGTCCAGCTAGAGACAGAGGAGGTGGACAGGGCAAGGAAGATGGGACGCAGGCAGCAAGGGCAGCCTCGCTCCCAGAGCACATTTTTCTCCAAGCGAATCTCCTACATCCATTTTACTGAAAGGAAGCTTGTGGGCACGGTAGCCGTGGACCCTGCAAGGAGAAATTAATAGAGGAAAGAGAACAGCTGGTGACCACAAGGCCGGTCGGTGAGGCGTGCACACGGGGTACGGGGGTGTAGGAAAGCTCTGCACTCTCTCCCCATGTTGCTATGTAATTGAAACTGTTCCCTCGTCCCCCTGAGAAATGCTCTCAGCTGGGCATTGCAGGTGGACGCACACACCTGTAACCCCAGAACTCTAGGACGCTGAGGCAAGAGGATCACAAGTTTAAATGGAGCCAGGGAAGACCCAATAGCTTAGCAAGACCCTGTCTCAAAATGAAAACACGGAGAAGCTCAACATGAAGGCCCCGAGTTAAGTCCTCACTATGGCGGTAGGGGTGGGGGTGGCAACCTGCTTTATTGGACAAGTCCACCGACATTCTGGACTCATCGCCCCAGCCCCCAGCACCCTGTGCACCCCTGCCTCGGGTCAAGCTTGCCCTCAGGATCTGACTGCTTCTCCAGTCCAGGTTTCAGCTGTTTGGTAGAAAAAAAAAAAAAATCCTAACTACTGAGACTCTGCTCTTGCTTTCTGGAAAATCATCAGCTGTCGTGTCCCAAATGTGTGTGTCCCAAGTGCTGGGTGCCACGCAGATGGCCATCTCTGGAATGAACAAGAGGAAAGCGAAGGATTAAAAGGACACGCTCCCACGAGCTTAGGCCCGCATGGTAAATGCATGACTGCTCTACCCAGCGTCTTGTACCCGTGGCATGAACGGGTCTAACCACTTGTGTGGGTCTTTTTACTAAGAAAAATTACTACAAAACCACCTGATGGTGTGGAGGACCGCCTGAGCAGCTCTCCTTAAAAGAAAAGCAGCTGTCTTAATTTTGACTTGAGCCTGACCCTATTCCCTCATATTGAAATGTACAGAGCTGGCTAGGACTTCTCATTATCCTTTCAATTGGCCTTAAGCGGTGTGTATTGGTCTAGCTGAGGCGCTGGTGGTAATTTTTGAAGATGGCACGCGTGTTTCCCTGATGACAGGAGGAAGAGCCACTGCTCCACGGGGTCAGCTGGGATCGAGCCTTGAGATAGAGACTATGACTTCCTGGGGCTTGAAAGATCACACATCAGAGCTGAAGCACCAAACCCCCAAAATATTAGATGCTATCTCAATGGCATAATGCAAATTACTTCCTTTGTAAATCTCTAAATATGGCGGAGGTGAATGCAGGCCTCCTACCTAGCCCAGCTCACAGCTCACCTTCTTCCCACAATTCCCTTCAGTGCTCACCTTCTTCCCACAATTCCCTTCAGAGCTCACCTTCTTCCCACAATTCCCTTTCACAAGCCACTCCCTCTTCTCCAATGAATAAAGCCCGAGTGCAGCCCTGGGTCGCTCTCTTGGTTCTAGAAGCCATTCTCATGGTTGGACCTAGGGCCCCTTGGCTGCCCATTAATTGTATAAATATGTCTTAGTGTCTTTGTTATCGCCGTGGGTTGCGCTGGGAGTGGTAGATTGGAATTAAGTTGGTGGAGTTCCAATAATGGGTTTTAGGATTTTAAGTTTAGACTTCTTGGGCCCAGACGAGAACCAGGGACTCTGACATGATGGAACAAGGATGTATGTATGACCAATAGTTCAAACCACCTGGCAGTGAGACATATGAATTACGTGAAATAAAATAAAGCAAAATAAAGAATTACAGCCTCATCATGAATGTGTCATGCCTATTTCCTTACCATCACTTTTTAAAAATTAGTGCATATGAGCAGTCCATGCAGTTTACAGTCACCTTGGGAGTCGTTACGTGTACGAACTGCGGCCTACTTCTGTTTTCGTTCCCTTCTCATTCCTCATTACTTTCCCCTCCCTGCCTCCTCCTCTAATTCCCTTAACCCATTTTTCATTCTTGTTGATACTATTAATCTCAGCTTATGCTATGGCGTATACTGTTTATGTTAATGAAGCCTACTAGGTTCCAGGATGTGGCACATCTTTACCTCTTTCCCCATCTCCTCCTCCCCGCCCTCCACACTATTTCGCCTTGGACCACTCCGCTATTGTAAGAGCTCCATCCTCTTGTCCCCTTCCGCCTAAACTTCGTTATTCTCTTCATGCTTTTTTCCTCCCAAATGGAAGATATGACACAGTATTTAAATTTGCATGTGTGGTTTATTTCACTTGATGATATATTTTCCACTTTCCTGCAAATTATCTCGAATCTGTCATGCTTTAGAGCAGAGTCGTATCCTAATATGTAGATCCCACATTGGTTTTTCCAGTCATCTGCTGATGGGCATTCAGGCTGTTTCCAGAACTTAGCTATAGTGCTCACTTCGGCAGCACGTATACTAAAATTGGAACGATACAGAGAGTAGCATGGCCCCTGCGCAAGGGTGACAACTTAGCTATCATGAGTTGGGCTGCTGCCAACACTGTTGTGCACGTGTCATGGAGTATGGTGTTATAAACTCTTTGGGAAGAGTTCTAGGTCACAGAGAATCTCTAATTTCACTTCTTTGTGGAATTTTCATTCTGATGTCAGTAATGGTTGCATTTGTTAACATCCCCACCACCCACAGTGAAGGAGTGTTGCTTTTGCACACACAGTCTGGCCAGTCCCTGTTTTTGATTTCTTAATGATTCCAATTCTTTCTGGAATCTTAGTGTTGTTTTCATTTGCATTTCTCTGGAGGCCAAAGATATTGAGCATTCTGTGGTCTTATATAGCTTTTACCATGTTCATTCCTGATCCTTCTGTATCTGTTTTCTTCAGGGATTTTAGCATGAAGGAGTGTTGGATTTTGTCAAAAACCCTTCCTGCATCTATTGACATGATCACATGGCTTTTCCCCTTGCTTCTGTTTATGTGATGTATTGCATTTACTGACTTATGCACGTCAAACCATCCTTGCATTTCTAGAATGAAACCTGTTTGATCGTTATGTGTCATCTTTTAATAATGTGCTACACTCTACTTGCTAATATCTTGTTCAAGTTTTTTCTTCTATGTTGATTAGAAAATTGGCCTTTAATTTTCTTTTTTAGTCAGGTCTTTATCTGGTTTTGGGATTAGGATAATATTGGTGTCTATAAATGATTTTTTTTTCTTTTTTTTTCTTGTGGGACTAGGGTTCAAACTCACAACCTTGAACTTGCCAGGCAGGCACTTGTGCCATGGAGCTAACTCCCCAGCCTCTATAAATGATTTTGAAAACACTCCGTCCCTTTCAATTTCATAGACGAGCTTGAAGAATATTGGGACGTAACATCCTTAGAAGTTTTGTAGAATTCAGCAGTGACTCCACCAAGTCCTGGGCTTTTTTGGTTGGTAGATCTATTTTTTTTCTTTTTTTGTGGCTAGCTCAGCCCACCCTGTTGGCGGGGCTGGTGCTGCGTGTGGCACCAGGGAGTGAGCCACAGTCGCCACACGCTTACCTAAGCTTGCCCAGGCAGCTGCTTTAGACTGCTGAGCCATCTTGTCGGCCCATTAGTCTTTATTAGTGCATCAGTTTTATTGTTTGTTATTGGGTTGTTAAGCTTATTTATGTTTTCTTGGGTTAGTTTCAGTAAATTGTATGTGTCTAGGAATCTGTTCATTTCTTCAAACTTTGCTAAATTTTAGCATATAATTTTCAAAGTAGCTATTGTCTTCTGGAGTTACATAGTATCTGTTGTGATTTCACCTTTTTGATTTCTAATTGCATTGATGTGAGTCATTTCTTTCTCTTGGTAAATCTGCCTTGGAACTTATGTAGTTTATTTATTCTTTAAAGAACTATCTCTTTGATTTGTTGGTTATATTTATTGTTTTTTTTCTTTTTTTTAGATTCAATTTCATTAATTTCCACTCTCATCTTTATAATTGCCTTTTTAATTTTGATTTGGGGCTGGTTGCTATAATGTGAGAATTGATTGCAATTAATTTTCCTCATACAACTGCTTTCACAGTGTCCCAGAGACTTTGATGAGTTATTCTGTCATTGTCATTAATTTCCAGAACTTTTAAAATTTCTGCAATTTCTCCTGTATATTGTTAGTTTTCCAGTTTTTATCTTTTCCTTTTTTTTTTTTTTTTTTTTTTGCGGGACCGGGATTTGAACTCATGACCTAGGACTTTCCAGGCAGTCACTTGTGCACGGAGCTATCTCCACAGCCCCAGTTTTTATCTTTTCTAAAATTACTTCTGTTGCTTTCTATGTTTACTACAGAGATTTTTGATAGCATGTTGAAAATAATTTCTGTTCTTTGTATTTATTTATGCAGGCTTAGTGAACTACTATGTGATCTCTTTTGGAAAACATACCATGTGCTGCTGAAGAGAACGTATACTTTTCCATAGAGGGATGGAAGTTTCTATGATGTGGTTTAGCTCTGAAATTTATTTGCTATCTTTTTGTTTAGCTGATTCATCTGTTTACAAAATTGGGGTGTTAAACCCCCTTTCTTCTTGTCTTAGTGTTTGATCTTTTAATTTCAGCAGTTTTATTTTTATGAGGGCAAGTGCTAGAGTATTTGGTGTATGTATTCATTAGTCTTATTTCTTCTTGTTGAATTGTTCCTTTAACAGGTATGGAGTGACTTTCTTTGTCCCTTCTCAACCATTTTAACTTTAAGTTTATTATCTCTGATATTAGAGCTTCTACCCCTGCTTTTTTTCAGGGTCTAAATAATATAGGGGAAAAATGATCTCTGTGGCTGATCTCCAAACGATATAGGGGAAAAAAATGAAATTCCCACACTGAAAGGTACCTGGGACGAGCTCATGTTCTCTGAAACTGAAGAATGAACATTAGGAACAAATGGAGGTCATGAGTAGTATTTATTGGGGGAAAGAAAGCACCTGTCTGAAAGAGGGACAGAAAGGGAGCCCCTGAGTGGGTGGTCCCCAGGAAGTTGTCTCTTCCTGGGACTCTTATAGAGTAAAACCATGCAGTGAGGCAGGTCTAAGGTGATGGAGAACATGGGAACTCGCTTAGGGGGGCATGAGGTGGGACAAAGCTGTGGTCAACCAATGAGATCACAAGCACCACTGCTGAAGTAAAATGGATTAAATCCAGTACCAAGTGGGGAAGGGAGTCATGTAGCAAGCAGGCATGAATATGGGACAGGGTCTCCACCTGTTGGGGGTTTCATTAGTGATTCATTCAGCTCTTTCAAGGTGGTTGACTTATTTAGAATATCAATCCTTGGTGCCCATTCTTAGAGAACTATGTGGCTGCATTTGTTGACGCTTTTGTCTTGAGGTCCGGCCCACAGCGGGTAGTGTCTTTCTCTTCCAAAGTTGCAAAGTCACCTTATCTTCCGTATTGTCTCCTTGAGGGCCTGGCCCTAACTGCCTATAATATTTCTATCTAATTCAGCTGCCTGCAACACGGATGCATGGAATGTTGTTTTCCATCCTTTAATTTTTAGTCTATGAATATCTTTTTGGATTAGATGACTGTGTATTTTTTGTGTTTTCTGGTTTTTGTAGTTCAGTCTCCCAATCTGCATATTTTAATTGGAGAGCTGAGGCCATTATCATTGAGAGATATTACTGAAGTGTGTAGGGGTGATTGATTATCATTGCCGTCTTTGTCTGTTGGTGCATCCTTTTTCTTTTCCTAATGTCTTTTTCTTTTTTTTTTCTTTTTTTGTTTTTTTTGAGACAGGGTCTTACTATGCAGTTCAGGCCGGCCTTGAACTCACTTTTGTAGCTCAGGCTGGTCTCGAACTCGTACCAATTCTCCTGCCTCAGCTTCCCAAGTGCTGGGATCACAGGTGAGGGTCACCACGGTTGGCTCCTGCAGCACACATCTTAAATTGTATGTATGTATGTATGTATGTATGTATGTATGTATGTATGGGCCAGCTCAGCCTACCCTGGGAGTGGGGCTGGCGCAGCATGTGATGCCAGGGATCAAACCACGGTCCCGGTGGTGCCTAAGCTTGCCTAACTAAGCAGGTGCTTTAGACCGCTCAGCCATCTCACTGCCCCCTCCTAATGTTTTTATTGCTGCTTACCTACTGATCTCACTGGTTTCCTCTGTGTTTTTAGCTGGGTCTGACTCACTATTTCTGTCTCACATCCTCTTGAGTATTTTCACCAGAACTGAGCTAGCATGGCTGTGTCTCCTCAGCTGGTCTTTCTCAGAGAAAAGTATAATTTTTCCATCTATTTTGAAGAATAGCTTTGCTATTCTTAGGGTGAGTTAATCTGGATTGGAAGTTATGCGTTCTTGGGACTTGAACTTCACTCTAAGCTCTTTGACCCTTAGGACTAATGTAGAGAAGTCTGCTGTAAACCTAGTTGGCTTACCTTTACACACGAGTCTTTGTTTTTCTCTGGCTGCCTTTAACATTCTGGGAACTTTTACTGGATATCTGGGATTTTAATAAGGATATGCCTTGGCGAACGTCACCATAATTGTGGACAGTTCTACATGTCACTTATATTCTGAACTCTTTTCTCCTATTTAGGAAATTTTCTTCCACGATTCTGTAAGCATGTGAGTGGGTCCATTTGTGATGTCTTCTTGGTTTGATAGCTCTGATCATCATTAGATTGGCCTTCTTGCTATCATCTAGCGGCTGTTGGTTAGGCTTCTCTTGTTCTCTTATTTTCTTTTAGGCTTCTTGGATCTCTTTATTGTAATTCACTATTTTGTCCTCCATACCAAATACTGTCTTTGTGTCGGTCATTTCTTCAATGCACGATTCCTACAGTCTTTTATTTCAGATTTCTGTCTGATATCTTCTCAAGAGTTCCACATCTTGGACGAACCTGTCATTCAAATTTTTAACTCTTTCGGTGAGCTTGCCAGCTTCTTATTTCCCTGAAATTCACCATGGGACTAGTGAATGAAATTTCTGTGACCTTTGAGTTCACTTTCTCTTTGAACTCATTTATTTTCTTCATCTTAAGAATTTTCCACAGACTTCTGCTACCTGGTATTTGTTTTCTTCCCTCTGTGTGGTTCTTTGCTCTGCTTTGGGAGGGGGTTTTAGTGATTTTCTGTTTCTTTGTTTCCCCCTTCTTCTTTGTGTCTCTCTGTCTCTCTGTGTCTCTCTGTCTCTCTGTCTCTATAGATAGATAGATAGATGATAGATAGATAGATAGATAGATAGATAGATAGATAGATAGATAGATTTAAATTAAGGACCCCTCTTCTTCCCTTCTTCTTTGGGGAGCTAGGGGTTACTGCAGGCTGTGGACTAGAGAACTGAGGAGAACTTAGGGCCGATATGGAGACTGTTGCTAGGATGCTGCTCCCCCGTGAGTAACTGTCAGCTGTGTGTGTCCAGTGCGTGTCTTTATTCTTTCTGTTGATTTAAGCGATGCCGAGTCTGTCCTTGTGTTTTGCTGAAAGAAGTGCTTCTACTCGCAACAGCACCCACAGATGCAGTCTCAAGGCGCTTCTCTGTGGCAGTCCTTGAAGCTCCTCTTCCCCCTTTATTTATTCTCTCTGCGCACAATGGCAGTTTATGATTTGCGGTCGCTCTGCAGTGAGGGAGGTGAGGTGGGGCGGGGAGAATGGGCAGGGTTGGATGAGGAATATTGGAGACTAAGGGCGGGGGGTATCCAAAAGGGAAGATGGGGCCGATGACAAGAAATACTGATGCGGAGTCTGGTTTTATCAGAGTACTTTTAGTTGAGTTGCAGAGTTTGTACTGAAAGCTTTACGGAGAGTATTTGTCAAGGCAAAGGGAAAACATAGGAGAAAGAGTGTTTGCTTTGTGATTCAAGAAAGCCACGCGGTTGTTAGAACCTGCTGACAGGAAGGACAGTAAGACAGGTGAGGTGTGGGAGAGCCAAAGGCCTCGGGTGAGGAGCACCAACGAACAGCACCGGGGAAGGCAGGAGGGACTGTGGGAAGCCGGGCACGGGGAGCTTAGAAACTTGGGAAGAGGAATTTACATGTTGGAAAAAGAAGAACGCGATGTGTTACCAGTATTGCTTTAGGGGTTTGAGTGAAAAACAGACAGGGAGCTGGGACAAGGGAGAGAACTGGGCACCCAGGGAGCCAGAGCCCGTGGAAGCAGAAGTCCCAGAAGCAGCAACCTAGTAAACACAGGGCACCAGACAAGAACTGAGCCTCGCCCTACTAAATACGCGAAACATACAAAAATTCAAACCTAAAAGATCCTCAATGGGAACACAGAGCACATATCCCAACAAGACATCGCACGTTTGACTCGCACGTAGCTTCCCTGTGGAGAGTCTGACTGCTCGCACCCCAACAACTGCTGACCCCTCCGCCACCGCACTGAGCTAGAGCTAACTCCAGCCCAGGGCCGCTTGCTGCCAGGCGGCAGGCGTTCTTGCAGAGTCTGATCCAGGGCAAGTCCTTGGGTTAGGGACTCCTGCTGCGCCTCTCCCGGGGTGTGGAGGTGGAATCGGCAGACAGGTTCGCTGGCACAAAATGTCCACCGAGTCAGGATTATTCTATGCAAATCAGCCGCCGCAGCAACAGGTTCATCCATTACGCAGTATCGATCAGGGCGAGTCAAGACACAACCTGCCCTAGACCCTGTTTGGGGTTTCCCATTAGCCTGAGAAGAAACCCACGGTTATAATGCAAGTGTCTCAGCAACTCCTCAGCAGGTCCTGACCCACAATTAGTGTACACTCCATGCAATGGCTGTGTCTATGATGGAAAAAAATAAAATAAAATAAAATAGCACCCAGCAGCAAATTTCCAGAATGAGTTATCTAAAGCCGAGAGGGTTGAGAACCAGCAATGCCAGAAGCGGGAAGAGGAGATAGAAAAGAAAGATTCTGTAAAATCCTCTGTTCTCTGGTATGGTAGGGAGGAAATAGGAAGGGGGCAAAGGGAGCCTGTGATGTTCAGGGCACATTATAGATTGAGGAGGAGAAAACAGGGAAACTAGGTGCAAAGTTGGTAGGGAGGAGGGGGCAGGAAACATTCTAGGACTGATGTAAATGGGAGAGAAAGGGTTAAAGGGAGACGGGGGCTGGGGAGATAGCTCCATGTGGCACAAGTGCCTGCCTGGCAAGTGCAAGGTCGTGAGTTTGAACCCCAGTCCCGCCAAAAAAAAAAAAAAAAAAAAGTGTTAAAGGGAGACAAATGAAAGTGGAGAGGAAAAGAGGAAACATGAGAATGAATAAAATAGTGTATCAGGACCTCACACACACGCGCACACACATACACACGCGCACACACACACACACAGCCAGTATACTTCACTTTGTCAGTTGCCCAGGTAATCGTTCCTGTTCCAGTGCCAGTTGCTTCTGTCCCTTAGAAGTGGCTGGTCACTGGGACCGACACAGTAAGAACCGATCCCCAGCTGACCACCGGTTCTGCCTCTGCACGTCCTGCCTGCTGAACCCCTGTGGGCCCTAGAGCACCAGAGGGCAGGGCCTGATATTCTGGGAATGACCCCCAGCAGTGCCGGGCCACATAAATGAATCTGCCTCCACGTCCTGGGTGTGCTTCAGCGCCTCGGCTTGCTGTCGCAATGCGAGAAAGATACGGATAAAAGTAGGAGGGATATAAAAGGGGAAGGGAGAGTTCCCTCGTCCTCTGTAAATTATAGCGGGAGAAACAAGGTCAGAACAAGACACACACACACACACACACACACACACACACACGTGTACTCATTTAAAAATAATGGAATAAAAGTTTGCAAGGAAATGCACAGGAGAAAAATAACAAAGAATTTATGATATTTCAAATAATACTAAAAATTTTTTTAAGTAAAAAAAAAACACTAGCAAAGAATAATAAAAGAAGAAGAAGGAACGGAGCCCCTCAGCAGGACTCCTCCCCATCCGCTCTCCCACTCCTGCAGTCTGCCGGTCCTGCCCTCAGCCCCGCTGGTACCGAGGTCGCTCCCCGGTTGCTGGTTGTGGAAGGCCACCTCAGAAGGCCACCTTGGAAGGCCACCTTGGAAGGAGGGGCTCACATTTTCCTTGCTGGTTCCAACCGCAGGAAACCCTCTCAATCCCGGTGCAGTTCTCCAGCTCCCTGTGAGCAAAACCCCTAGCTCCACTCTGCCTCCCAGCACACAGCCAGCTTCTCGGTGGCACTGCGCATTGTCCTCTGTGGTGAGACCCAGTTCTGGCCCACTTCGCCTTGCTTCCATCCCCTCTGTCAGCTCCCTTGTGGCTCCCGAGTAACCTCCACCCACTCCGGTTCCTCTCCAAACCACTCTAGTCCCGAGTCCCAGCTCTCTGTTCTGTGGACGCTGAGTGCTGGTGCCCATTGCCCCATGTGGGGACCCCATGGCCACCACTTCTTACCAATGTTTAATTATCCCAAGGATATGAGCCAAGGTTCTCCAAAAGACACTGAATCAGTAGGAAACCAACTAGAGATTGAGGTAAAGATACAAAATGTCTTATAAAGAACTGGCCGGTGCAGCTACAGAGGCTGAGAAGGCCCAAAACGTGGAAAGCCAATGGGATGGCGCCAGGTCATAGGGAGGAAAAGACCTGCATCCAGTCAGTCAGACAGCGTTCCCTCTTGCTCAGCCTTTTAATTTCTAGTCCAGTCTCCAAACGACTTGGGGATGCTGTCCTGTGAGGGATGCAGTCTGCCTTACCCAGCCCTCAACTCAAGACAGCGTCATCCCTCCGCAGCCTCTCGGGCAGAACCAGGCTAGTGTTTGACCAGTATCTAGGGGCCCCATCGCATAGCCAGGTTATGTTAAGTTATTCACCACAAATAAATAATTTTTCATCACAGAAGGGCCCGAATTTCACTTTTTTAAAAAATTTCTTTTGCTCTCAGTTGATGAGGGAGACCAGAACAGAAAGGCAAAGTGACAGTCCCCATTAAGAGGGACAGGCAAGCCAAGCTACAGGCTCTAGTCCTTCTCCCCAGGCATTGGAAAACTTTTCCCATGGGCTTGTTTGTGAATCTACCACCACTTCTTTGGAAAAGAAAAAGAACTGGAGGTCACGCTTAAGATTACTGAACTTTATCGCTTTCGGGGCCTTTTTCTACTCAGAAGTTTTCTAATAAATAAGCCCCACATTTTTAGCAGCTGGACGATTCACGCGGCCCACACAGCCTCTTGCTCTACTGTACTGGGCCAGGGCAGAGAGGCCCATCTTACAGAACGCTCCGCTTTTTCCTTCCCTTGCCTGAGGTGCGTGGTAAGAGCAGACCAGCACAGGAACTGGAGTCAGAGGCCCCGCTTGGAACCCCGACTCTACCACTGCCTAAGTGGCGCCAAGTGGCTTTCCTGCCCCCAGCTTTGATTCTCCTATTTTTAAAATGAAGGGGGGATGCATGACTCACAGGACTGCTGTGAGGGTCAGACAAGCTTGTGAGGCAAGAAAGTGCTAGGACTGAAGGGAACTGAAGTCACCTGCTGAAAGCCCAAGAGCCAACGAGCTGCAGAGTCAGACCGGAAGCCTGGCTGTCCACCTGCTAGTCCAGTGCCTAAGCAGAATCCAAGCTAACAGGACAGAGAGGGAGCTGCCTGACAAGAAGCCAGCGGGCAACTGGACTTGCGCGTGGCAAGAGGCGAAAGGAAAACAAGAGGCGAATCCAAGGCAGTGCCCTCACTCCCTGAGATCAGCGAGCAGGATGCAGTGGGCGTGGTCGTGGTGGGCGTGGGCGTGGTGGGGCGTGGCGGTGGTGGGCGCTTGTCATCCAGCCCCCTGGGAAGCCGAGGCAGGGGGATCTGGGTTGGGGTCTGTTCTGGGCAACGAGACCCTGCCTCAAAACAAAACATAAATAAACGAGGGCTGCGGCCTTAGCTCAGCACGAACGTCTTGAACACAGGATGCGCGTGCTGCCTGCACACTGGCCGAAAACAATACAAGCACCTAAACTCTACCTGGCCAGAGACCCCCTGCCCAGCAAAATACCCAGGGTACCTAACCCTAGTGCGTTCCTTTGAGACCCAGAAAACTGAAAGCAGCTGCTGTGCGAGGCCACTCTGTCTACGGAGCAGCTGGGCTTGCTGTCCCTCGCCGGGTGCGCTGCCTGCAGAGCAGCCCTACTGGTTGCTTAGGCTTCTTACCTACCGTCAACCTTTCTTTCGCTGACAGCTGGTCTAGCGAAGCCTTACTGAAGCTGGCCCACAGCTGATCTCCCACTACGTGCAGCTAAGACCTGCGCCCGCCGGCAACACGCAGCCTGGTGTACGCACTTGTCCCCTTGAAATCTTCACGTCAAGGCTGGCTCCCTGTCATTTCAGGACTGCTACTGCCTTCTGTCATGGTGACATTGCAGCTTGGACATGAGCTTCCTGATGTCGCTGCAACAGGAATTACTACGCACTTGGTAACTCAAGGCCAAACACATTTGTTATTTTGGCGCCTAAGGGTCAGAAGTCCAAAATGGTTATCAATGGGCTAACGTCAGGGATCCAACACTCCGAGCTCTGAGGAGGCTCCAGGTTAGAGCCTGTTTCTCTGACCTTCTCTTAGCTGCTAAAGGTTGCTAACACTGTTGGCTTGTGGCCTCCTTCTTCATCGCCCAAGCCGTGTCAGACCGACCCCTTCTCACCCTGCCATCTCTCGGGCTTCTCTCTTTAGCTCCTATCTTCTCTTAAAGAACACTGTACCTGCACTGGGGCAGGCAGAAGAGGCCAGGACAGCCGCTCTGTCCCGAGGTCTGTGAGTAGGGACTTAATTCCACCTGCAGCCCCACTGCCCTGTTTGCCATGAGGCCTAGCACACTCACGGGTTCCAGGGATGAGGACATTGGCGCGTATTTGAGGACATCATTCTGTTTATCATGTGCTTCTTCTTCTATAAAATTCATTATATCTGCTTTCCCTGATGAATGTGTGATTAATAACCAAAAGAACAAATAGTCTTCTGCTAAGAAACTCAGAAATCTATTTAGAAAACTTTTAAAAATCAATAAAGATATTTTTTAAAAAGAAGAAAAATGTTATAATCCAAGGATATGTAGCAACTGTTCTATTTTAGCGCATTTCCTTCGGACAGTTTTTGAAATTTTACGTAATTGAGAGCATGCTAGATACATCCAACATGGTCACGGCAGCATTCCAAGTTTATGCACTTGCGCTTTTTACAACTAGACACTGAACAACTGCACAATAGTTCACTGCAACGAGGTAATGATGTGCTGGAAAGCTAGAGATGAATAATTTAATCTGTCCAATTTTTAAGATTATTAAAGATAATGAAAGTTAAACAGGAATACTACATGTCTTTTATCCTGCGCATTGATTCACGTTTCTTGTGATAGCCTCGAGTGAGCCTCAGAATGTGTGCGCTGAAGGGAAGGAGTATATGTAAAGCTGTTGAGACACAGCAACTCCTCATTTTCTTCACCTAATCACCCATTCGTTCTCCCTCAGCACTGGGGCAGGGCTTCTTAGGTGTGCCTGGCCGGCAGTAGGGGCCCTGCCCTTGTTCTCAGCTCTCAGCGTGAGCTGTGTTTGTTCCTCACTATCCAACCTGGACACCCCGGCTCCTTCTTTGTTGTCTTCATAAATACTCCTCTTCTCCCCCTTTTGTCTTCAGACGCACCCTTCTTCCTTCTCTTCACTCAAGTGGCCGGCTTTGGGCACTCCCCATGTTACCGTCCCGGCCCCTCCTGCCCCCACTTGCCCTGCAATAGTCCCTGGCCTGGCTACCCAGGGGGAGTGGAGGACAATAAAAATATCAGCAGGGACATAAATAGCACTTGGTATTTAATTGTGCAGGCAGGTCGGCTGGGCCTGTTGAGCATCCGTGATGCACAATGTGCCGGGCCACAATTCCTTTGAACTTCAAGATTTTCAGTTCCGTAACATTAGCAAATGCATAATGACATATCTCCCAAGGGGACCCAAATCTAGCCGTGGAGTTCATTTATGTGTTGTGTGTACTATACACATACGCCCAGTCTAGAAGCGTCAGACACGCAGGCTCCCACGCCCAGGCTGCGTGCCACTGCGGGGCGCTCCTGAGCCCCAGCCACGCTGGCCTGCGCTGCGCTATTTTCAAATTACATATCTTGATTGGGGCTGGGCAGATAGCTCTGTGGCACAAGTGCCTACCTGGCAAGTGCAAGGTTGTGAGCTTGAGCCCTAGTCCCTCCAAAAAAAAAGGAACAGACTTTTCTTGATCATTTGTTATATTTAAGAATTGAAAGTAAGTGCAAAGACACAAGATCATAACACATATTTTGGCATTTCAGATAATGTAATCTCAAAACGGGTATCCTTCAACTGGTTTCCTATTTTCACATTAGTTGTTAATATTAAATCAAAACATCTCTACTCTCTTAGAGGCTCCTGGTCCCATGTTGACGCAAGAGCCAATGAAGTCGCTGTGCTTGCCAGAGAGGCTATCAGAAATAATCTTTTTTTTTTTTTTTAATCTAAAAATCTTTTTTAGGGCCGGCAAGATGGTTCAGTGGTCTAAAGCGCCTGCTTAGGAAAGCTCAGGCAACTGCAGGGACTGCGGTTCGATCCCCAGCACCACATGCTGCGCCAGCCCCACCACCAGGGCAGGCTGAGCCAGCCATGAAATAAGCAAATAAAGAAACAAATAAACAAGCAAACAAATAAATAAAAAATCTTTTCTAGGGCCATAGAGATAGCTCAGAGGAATAAGTACTTGCCTGGCAAGCACGTGGTCCTGAGTTCAATCCCTGGTACCAAACACACACACACACAAAAAAAAAAAAAAAAAAAAAAAAAAAAAACTTTTTTATTAGCTGATTACAACTCTGCATCAGTTTTCATAGCCTCGGCTGGCCTGTGGGCCCGTGGCGCACTCAGATTTCCAGCCCTTGGAGTGGACGTCGGGTTGGTGTGGCTGTGCGGGGTGCCGGTGCCTTGCAGAAATGCCGGTACACCTCTCGGCCCTTGCGTGGACCAGAGAGCAGGCCCGTGTCACGGCCCTTGGGGGAGTCCACGGCCAGCTGGTCAGAGGTGAGGATCTTAGCCCCAGCCTTGAGGAGGCAGCTGCGGCCTGGCTGGTCACACACAGAGCACAAACCTTCAGCTTGGGCACCTCCAGAACCTGCACGCCCTCTGTGACGGTCCCCACAACCACCGCTGCCTTATTGTCCTGGCCAGGAAGCTTCATCTTCTGGATCATCCCGGAAAGGGAGAGAGGTGGCCGGTGGGCGCGACTCATGAATAATCTCTTCAGCACAACCTGGTTGAAGGTGGAATTTGTCCATCAGGCCAGAAACCTGTACAGCTTGACCGACAGCCTCAGGTGGGTGTCCTGACTCTCTGGCTCCTTGCGCTGGACCTTTTGGTCCTTGTGACAGACGTCAACTCCCATCATGGTGACTCCTCCTCAGTCAAACCTGGAAAGAAAGAGCACGGCTGGGACGGGCGGGAAAGCCTCCCTGTCAGAAATAATCTTGGCAGAGTTTTCATTCTAAATATAAGAACTTTTTGCCAGGCATGTAATCTTAGCACCAGTGAAACGGGGGTCCGTATGAGTTCAAGGCCAGCCTCAATTAGAGAGAGACCCAGTCTCAAAAAACTAAACAGGGGCCGGCGAGATGGTTCAGTGGTCTAAAGCGCCTGCTTAGGAAAGCTCAGGCAACTGCAGGGACTGCGGTTCGATCCCTGGCATCACATGCTGCGCCAGCCCCACCACCAGGGCAGGCTGAGCCAGCCATAAAATAAATAAAGAAAGAAACAAACAAGCAAACAAATTTAAAATATATATATATATATATATATATATATATATATATACAAAACTAAACAAATACCTACATGCATGCCACTTTATGAAACACTGCCTATGATCAAAAAGCATGCCCAAGCAGTTCTTAAACATCCTAAAATTTCACTTCATAGAATAATAAAAATTTAGAATGAAATTATATACATCAGCTTAAAAATAACCAAGCCTTTTTCAATCATCTAATGTTGTAAATAATTACCCCAAGAATCCCCAAATTAAAAAACAGTATAAATGGCACCATGGAAGATAAAGTCATATAAATAAGAGAAGGAAATTCTACAACACGTGTATGCATCAGAGAATTGCATTTATAGCATGTTAGAATAGATATTTATCTCTAATATTAGCTCCAAGCACAAAACACAAATGAGATTTTCCTATGTTCTTATAATTTGATGTTTTCGGGCTGGTGAGATGGCTCAACGGTCTAAAGCGCATGCATCAGGAAGTTTAGGCCACCGCAGAGATCACGGCTCCATCCCAGGCACCACATGCTGTGCCACTCCCCACCCCCCAACCCCCCATGCCCCCACCCCGGAAGGCTGAATCAGCCACAACACAAACGAATAAATGAGGTTTAAGAAAATAAAATAAACTTTTAAAAAATAATAATAATTTGATGTTTTCTCAACCTGTTCAGTTTTTTCCTCCTTGGATAAAGATAAACACTGAACAGCTTTGTGTCAAAGGGCAGACCAAATGGCTCAGTGGATGAAAGCACTTGCAAGCAGACGCAGGGGCTGGGGGTTTGATCCCCAGGCCTGCCGTGCCAGCCCCAACCCCAGGGCACGCTGAGATGGCAATTGAGACTGGGCATGGTGGCCAGCGCCTGCAATCCCAGCTCTTGGGAGGCTGTAAGCAGGCGGATCGCGACGAGTGCGATCTAGTAGTGAGACCCTGAACACCCTGTGGACCCTTCCCTAAAATACAAAAAGAAAAAAAAATGCAGCCAAGAGGAAAAGAAGACAGCCGTCACAGCACCAGCACAGACAGCCTGAGCAGCTTCATCCCACTATCATGATTCCTAACCTGCACGTAACATCTAGCCTGGACCTTGGCGCCGCCTAAAAAGAATCTTACCGGGCTGGGGAGATAGCCTAGCAGGCTAAGCACCTGCCTGGCAAGCGCAAGGACCTGGGTTTGATCCCTGGTACCACATGTTGTGTGCCAGCTCCAGAACCCCAGGTGTGTCGTGACAGCTACCAAAACCAGGTGTGGTGTCGCATACCTGCAATCAACAGCACCAGGGAGGCTGAGACAGGAGGATCACTATGAGGCCAAGTAACAAGACCCTGTACCAAATAAAAGACTTAAAATTTTTTAAATTAAAAAATTAATTAAAAATTAGAAAGAATCGGGGCCGGCGAGATGATTCCTAAGCACCGCTTAGGAAAAGCTCAGGCAACTGCAGGGACTGCGGTTCGATCCCCAACACCACATGCTGCGCCAGCCCCACCACCAGGGCAGGCTGGGCCAGCCACAAAATAAATAATTAAAGAAACAAACAAACACAACAAGCAAATAAATAAATAAATAAATAATTAGAAAGAATCATACTGTATTTTTACTACCTCTTCCATGACCTCACTTACAATTGGTGAAAATACATCTCACTCACCCATGAGAACCTCATCAAGCTCTGTCTCTTGCAGAATGGAATGCTAGTTTATGAATCAGTATTATTTCCTGCCCTATTTCTTATAAAACTTTTAAAAATATAACTTTTGTACACACACACACACACACACACACAGACACACAGCACTTTTTCTCATTGCCAACTTCCTGTATTTGGAA
>PVKN010006362.1:0-28680 GCA_004027915.1 Capromys pilorides
CAGCCTATGTCCCTTCACATTCATCCTGCACTGGGCTTTAAGGACATCCAGGCACATTTGCACACCTGTACAACCTTACACAGCTGTGCACATGTGCAGACACAGGTACACCCTTAACCCCTTGTGCTTTGCTCATGCCTGGCCCCCACAGCTCCTGTGCCGAGTGCCTGAAATTCGGCTCAGGTCCTTTTGAGAAGAACTGCAGTGTGGCGTGTGCACATCTGAAGTCACTGACCTCGTTTGGGATTCACAAGACCTGCAGGGAGTGGGACTCACAGGGTTGCTGGATGACCTACACCCTGAGGCAGTGGGATGGGAGGGACAGCTATGAGATTTACATGTAGGAGCCTGAGTAAGGTTGGCAGTGCCTGGTGGAGGAGTGGGGGGGGGGCAAGGTAGGTGGGACCAGTGACAATAGGGGTAGCCACAAGGCCCAGCAGGTGCTGAGGGGTAGCAGAGGAACAAGTCTTTCTCCCATCAGTCTTGGCAGGTTCAGAACACAAAGAAGGGTGAGCCTGAAGGGCAGACTTTTGCCCAGGCACTTGTTGCCCCCTGACATGGCCTTCCATTCAGCTCTGGTCCTGCTAGACCCAGGAAGGTGTAAAGTGGAGACTCTGACTGGTCCTCTTAGCGTTCATACTCCTAAGTGGCAGGAGGCTCCAGGAGCACAGATGTAGGTGCAGATGTCCTACAGTGGGGGGCTGTGGCCATGTTACCAGAATGCAGAGACCTTGAGGCAGTTTCCTCCAGCCAGGAGCCTCAGTTCTCTCCAGAGGGGATGTTGGCATGTCAGGACAAGGGAAGAAAGGGTTTGTGGTAGTGCTGTGCCACAAGAGGTGCTGTACAAAGTGGCCTGTGTCATTTGGAGCCACAGAGCCTGGCCTTGCTTTACATGGAGCCAGAGGTTTCTGTCCTCCATCTTACCAGTGGGCAGATGGAGAGCGTGGCAGTGGGACCCCCATGGGGGGTAGGGCACAATGCTGATCTTGGGCACTTGTGGATGCATTGATGCCCTAGCCTTGTGCTTTCCTGTAGACTGTGTCAGCAGCACCTCTTCATTCTCAAGGGGCCTTGTGGTGGACTGTATTGTCATCTTTCTGGTGATCCTCACAGTGGTGCTGACTCTCCTGAGTGGACCCCTGGTATATAAGGGCTTCAAGAAGGAAGAAGCTCGAACTCCATCATGACTCCATAAGTCATCATTCTGGGGGCTCACAGGTAGGGCACTGACCTCCCACCAGCTATAGCCTCTCCTTTCTGGCTAGGATGTCCACACAGATTGCACATAGTATACTCAGCAGCTTGTGGCACAGTGTACACAAAGGAGTACAAGTGTTTCCACTGAGGATGGAACCCTGGGATACCCTGTTCTGACTCCTTCCTGACAGTGGCAGCTTCTTATTGACATACTGGTCCAGAGAGAGCTATTCAGAAAGGCTCTCCTCATCAGGATGACCCTGTCTCGGTTACTTTTCTCTAGTTGCTGGGACAAAATACCTGACACCTAAAATTAAGGAAGGAAAGGTTTATTTAGCTCACAAATAGTGAAGGTTTCAGTCCATACTTGGTTAGCTCCAAGACAGAATGGCACATGGCAGAGGGCTGCTGTTTCTGGCTATAGAAGACTGCAAAAAAGCAAAGGGAGGAGCAGCAGCTGTGGCAGCTAGCAAGCCTCTCTTCCTCCCTTACACTGTATTCAGACTATCCACCCCAGGGTGAGTGTAGCACTCACACTCATAATCCCAGCATTGTATCATGAATTAACTACAAACTCTAGAAGCCACCCCATGACTGCATGAGGCTTTGAGGGAACAACTAGACACAAATCATAACAACAGAGAACCATATAAACATTGTGAACCCCATGTTTGCTGAGAACAGAGTATGTGCTCATCAGCACAACTCCACCCTGCTACCCAGACGTGGCACAGCTGAACCCAGAATCTATCCCATTCTCTTCTGCTTTCAACATGTGGGAGAAGCTGGGCATCTATGTGGCTCCTCTGAAGGGACAACCTTGCCCCTCCAGCCCATCCAGTCTTCTAAGACCCATTCAGGGAGGAATTTCCCACGTCTCATGAGGCTAGATCTGTGACCCTCATGTGTATGCTAGGACAGAAGTCTGATTAAGGAGGTAGTATGATGGTACAGCTTCCTTCTATAAATTTACCAATGTCTAAAACTACATCCTGTTGGTTACACTATTAACCAGTCTTGTGCACAAAAAAAAATAAAACAAAATAAAATTTAATTTCCGTATCAGCTCTTTCCAGAAGTTGGGCTCTAGTCACCTAAGGCCACACGTACCTGCAGTTGTGCACATGGAACTCCTCAGCCTCATGTGGCCCCTTGCCATGGCGCCCTCTCTGGGAAGGAATTCATCATCCAGAAAACCAAGTTCCTCTTTTTCCACCCTTTCCCTAGCATAGTGAGGTTCTATCCAACAAAACAGTTGGAGTCACTGAATCAACAACTTAGATACCTAAACAACATCAAGCTTGCCCCCCCTTTTGTTCAACAAAAATAGATCAAGGCCTCTGATGTGCTGGAGCTACTTTAGCTGGCAGGCACCAGAGAGCAGCTCCTGACAAGCTTGCTGGCCAGTGACAGGATGCATAGTCAACTAGAAAAGGAGGCTGCTGTCATCTCACCCCACCAGCTAGACATGGATTAAGGTTGTTCAGAACGGAATAGGGGAAGCTGCACAAAGTGGGGCTGAGACAGGAGCAGTGGCCACAGCACAGCACATGGAGAGTCATCCAGAAATAGCTCACTGGGACTGGCTGGGGAAGGAGTAAAGGTTCAAGGGAAAGGGCAGGGAAGAACCCAGTGGGTGTGAGAAATGGCAAGAAATGGCACAGAATGAGAGCAAAGGAAAAGAGAAGAACTTGAGGTTACATTAAGGCTCACAGGTAGGGGCTGGCGAGACAGCTCAGTGGTCTAAAGTGCCTGCTTAGGCAAGCTTAGGCAACTGCAGGGACTGCGGTTTGGATCCCAGCACCACATGTTGTGCCAGCCCCACCACCAGGGCAGGCAGAGCTAGCCATAGCACAAGGTACACAGGTATCAGACACACAGTTCTGGGGCATGAAAAACATGGGAGCTTCTTTAAATATTCTGAAGAAAGGAAGAGGGTGGTGGAATCCGACTCTGAAGCTCTTTTATGAAGCAGAGGCAAATGAGACAGTCACAGGAGGCAGCAGTGGCTTTGGCAGGGTAGGCACTGACCCAACCTTCCACACGCTCCTGCCTTGGAGAAGCTGTACCTTAGGGTCCCACGGGTCAGTTCCAGGCTCCAAAGCTAAAATCAAGTTATTGAAACTCAAGCAGGAAGCTGATCCATTCCTCTGAGCTTTTCCTAGAGTCCTACCCTCGTAGTACTAGGACTGAGGTTTCTGGGTTTTTTTTTTCAAGTGAACCTGTTTCTTGCTTTGGGAGCTGCCACAATCCTGGCTCCTGGGCTCCTCACATCACATCTCTGGTCTTGCTGCCTCCCATCCCACTTCTGGCTCCTGTGATGGGGCTCCCTCCCAAGCACGCCCCACTCATGTCTCAGCCAGGCCCACAGGAGAGATGGCAGCGGAAACCTAAGCTATGCACGGAGACCACAGATGACGTGGCATTCTCACCAAGCCCTGGTGATAAGACCCTGCTACCTGGGCCTCCTATAAGAACCACTCGTCTCTCTTGGCTCAAGCAAGCCTCTTCCACAGGAAAGGTAGCTCTGTCTCAGGAGGAGGGGAAGGTGAAACAACCCTCCTGGACCTGCGTCTGCTGAGGATTTGTGCCTAAGGAATCCTCCCAATTGCAGCCTCCATGGCTAGCCCACAGAGATATCCCCAGCATGCGTGCAGGAAATGTTTTCCTTCTCCAGCCCTGGACTGCCTCCTGTTTCCAACTGTGATTACTGGTTTCCTATTGACCTTTGAGAAACTTCTATATAAAAAGTATTTTCTCTATGAAAACAGATTTGAAACCTTTCTGGCAAACATAAGGTCCCAAGTTCGATCCCTGGTACTGGGGGGCGGGGGGTGGAGGAAAGAAAGAAAGAAAGAAGAAAGAAAGAAAGAAAGAAAGAAAGAAAGAAAGAAAGAAAGAAAGAAAGAAAATGGATTTGTCTGTGGTGACATGGATCAGAGCTCTGCACTGCTCTGCAGCTTGCTTCCTCCATGAAATGGAGAATTGAGACTTGCCCCCCACCTTGCACTCTTTCCAGTGGACACACAGGACATTACTGGTGTGGAGTGGTCCTATCAGAGCCACATCACTGTCCCCAGGCTCTTTACATGACAGCATTGTTATATACACAGACAGATTCTTGCTAAACAGCAGTTTCTGGACAGACATCAAATGTCTGGCAACTTTTTTTTTTTTTTTTTTTTTTTTTTTTTTTGCCAGTTCAGCCCGCCCTGGGGGCTGGGTTGGTGTGGCATGTGGGGCCAGGGATTGAACCATGGTCCCCTGCACCTACCTAAGCTTGCCTAAGCAGGCACTTTAGACTGCTGAGCTATCTCAATGGTCCTGGCAACTATGAAGTATGATCTAAAAATAGGGTGAATGTTTAAACTTTTAAAAGGTTGAAATCTTCTGTCTCACTTCAAATACAGTTATCCCATTGTTCTTGCCACTTTCTGCAGCAGCTCGAGTGTCCTTCATTGCTCTATCCTGGCTGCTTAGAGGTCCTCAGTCAATTCAAAGTGTTTCCCTTTCCTGGTTATTTTGACTTTGGGGAAGAGCCAGAAGTCACACAGTGGCAGATTCAATGAATATGGTGATGATAATGCAGTGTCACATTTACTGAGCCTGTCTGGCACATAATGGTTATAGTTTGTATCTACAAGAGTCCCTAAGGCCTCTTGTGTTGAGAGGTAGGGCCTGGTTGGACACCAGTCACAGGGCTGTGACCTGGAGGGGTGGATTTCCTCTCCTGGCTTGCAATCTCTCTCTGTTTCCCCGTCATCATGATGCAAGCAGCTCCTTTCTGTTGAGGACCTTCCACCATGCCATTTCTGTGTTTAGCCTGCTTAACATGGACTGAACCTTCTGGAACCACGAGCCAAAATAAATCTCTCCTCCTTAGGTTGCAGAGGATGGGTATCTTGACTGACACAGCAGCAATATTCCCTGTGTTTTCTATCACACCTCACAGAAACACTCAGGAAAGAGGACTCTAGAACTGCCTCAGAAAGTAGCCAGAATGATGGGATGAGCATGTTTGAGGCAAGGAGATCTTTGAGAGGGATTCATGTCAAAGTTTTTTTTTTTTCTCCTATAATTTTTTTAAATATAAACATTGGCTATGCATTTTTATCAGCCCTCACCTACAAAGTCTAGGCCTGCTGGTGCCTGGATATGTGGTGGACAGACCTGGAGATTCTATCCAGGCCAACAGCTGTGCTTGAGATTGAAGCCGAAGACAGCTCATAGGAGCTCCTCAGAGCAGCACCCCCTCTAGAGGAGCAGCCGCCATAGGGTTTGGGGACAGGTACTTTGGCCCAATGAAGTCCTGTCCAGCAAATGATCTGGGTCTTGTCTGTCAGGACCAATGTATATGTGTGTGAGGTTAAGGGCGGAAGTAATTACTGCCCTGCAAGTAAGCGTTGTCCTGGCCAGGTCCTGAGCTGTACAAGCCAATGTCACAGGCTGACCTGCTCCTGTCAGCAGAGGGCGCTCTTCCCCCTGTGCCACCAGGAACCTGCAGCACTTTTGGGCTTCTGGCCATAATATAAATAAATAATAAAAAAATAAAGTGTTAAAAAAAAGGCTTCTAAAAAATAATCAATCAATCAATCTTTAAAAAAGCTCGCATGGCCTCTGGCCTGGTGTAACAACAGGGCAGCAGTGGTGCCTTTGACCCCAGAACTCATCTGTAAAGGAAGGAAAGGACAAGTGCCAGCTCCATGTGCAGAGCTTGGGGCCTCAGTCCTGGAGTTGCACTGTCCCCATAGTTCGTGGATCATGTCAGTGAAAAACATCTTGCTCAACCTATTAGCCACAGGATTTACGACCTTGATGCTTCCCACCCCATTGGTGCCCACATTACCCAGCCCTGACCTCCCACCTTGAGCACATGGGAAGGAGCAAGTTCCATCCTGGGGCTGCAGATTCAGGAGGCTGAGGCAGGCAAAAGCCTGCCACACTGCTTGGCCAGGTCCAGCTCTGTAGGATGCCTTACACTCTTGCAGCTCCCTGAAGTGCAGTGCTGAAGTGAGTGCCCCCTTCTCTTGGGGACACTGTGTCCCCAGGAGTGACCCCCTCCAATCCCACTGTGACCAGCACGTAGCTGCCAGAGGGACACAGGCCTGAGGGAGGTTTCTGTGCTGACTTCCATACTCTAGGCAGTGCTTCAGGAGGAGGACCATCGCCTTTCCAGGACTACTCCCTCCCCTCGTGGGTGCCCCTTGCCATCTTACCTGGGGTGCTACTGTGAGGTTCCCACTTTTGGAAACTTTTGGGGGTAGAAACAGTGTGTGCAACTCTTGTTCTGAAGTAGTGGGAGGAAGTAGGCCATGGGAGAAGTTGTTACTCAAGGCGGTTTCCGCTGGCTAGGGGCGGTGGCTACTTCAGACCCTGGAGAAAATAGAAAATGGGTTTAAGAAGATAAAACCTCTCTCCCCTTCCATCTTCCTTTCTGAGGGGGTAACTAAACCCAGCACCTTCACACTCAGCTACATCCCCAGCCCTGCATTTCTGACTGATTTTGAGACAGGACCTCCTTAAGTCATTAAGTTGCTCAGACTGAACTCAAACTTGTGATCCTCCTGCCTCAGTCTCCCTTGGCACTGGGATTACAGGCTGGAAACCCCAAACCCTCCTAAATATTAAAAACTCTCTAGTCCCATGCCCAGAGCTATAGCAGGGCAGGGGCCTTTCCTCTGGGATCTGCACTCCCAGCTTCAGTTCTGACTTAAAATTATCACTCTGCTTCTCCTTGTGATGAGTGGTCCACATCTTCCCAGAGGCCTGGCCTGAGTCAGCTTCTCTGTGTCTGACAGGGTCACACTGGCATCAGGGTAACGTTCCATGCCCAAGGTCAACTTGGTCTCAACTTCACCCCAGAACTATCCTCCTCCACATACTCTAGGCTGGCAGCTTCCCTGGGCCTTGGCGCCCACCCCACCTCACCCCAGGCTACCAGGGAGCTGCTATGTGGATCACTGGACCCCAAGAGGCAAATCTGTCACCAAGTCACATGGGCACAAGCATGAGCTCATGTGTGACCAGGCACTCAGCACTTGGCCTAGCCCCTGCATTTTGTCCAGGGTGGACAGCTCACCATGCCATGTTACACCACACTGCTCTGCTGAAAATGCAGTACCAGCCATCCTAAACCCAGTGCCAGTAAAGAATTTTAAAAAGGCAAAGTTTAGTGTAACAAGAGATGATTTATTTAGGTAGAAGAGAGCAAAGAAAGAGAGTAGATAGCCACTGTGGGGTGAAAGGGGGTTTCATAGCTCAAAACTATGAACTCTTATCCATGGCTCCTTCTGCGGACTTGGGACCAGAGTCTTCTTGTGCCAAGCAGAGGGTATCCATGTCTGATCTAGAGCTGTCTTTCCCCAGGCATGTCTGTTGCATTCCTTCTTGCCATTTGTTTTTTTCCTGTCCCTTGAAGTCAAGGGGGAGAGCTCGTGGGAGGCAGCTTACTTGACAATTGAATAAAGTGACACATGTGTATGTATGTAGCTGGTGTTAAATGACAGCATGCATGCATGTGTATATAGGTCTCACATATTAAATAAGAGTGCTTCGGTGGCTCTCTCTGTTGCCCTTACACTGTCAGGTGGGTGAGGGAGCTGGGTTTCCTGTTCTTCCCTTTCTGGTTTCCTTGGTGTTAAAATTTCTTGATAAATTCTTATGAACATTGTGTTACCTGGTCTCAGTCTGGTCTTCTGCTCCCTCCTTTGTCTCTCTGATTGCTCAAACCTCGGTCTGCCTGTGAAGGCTGAGATGCTTAGTAAGTTTCCCTGTTGATTATTGTAAAGCTCTTGAGGCCTTCAACCATCTCTTCCCTGCCTACAATGCCACCTGTCCCTACACTGGGCTCTTCTGTGAAAGCCAGGCCCAGACACTGTGGCCAGCCAAGACCAACACTGGCTGGAACCCAGACTGGCTCCTGAGGAGCAGCATCAGGAGAAGGAGGAGGAGCCAGAGAAGAGGTAGGGAAGCTGGAGAACAAGAGGCGTTCTGCCCGTCCCTAATGCCCCCTACTCTGTGCTCTGTCCTCCTCCTGTGGCCACCATTCCCATCCTCCCAGCCCAGCTTCTGTAACCACTGTGTTACAATTCACTTCACCTTCCTTGTAAAGTACCATGTGGTACCTACCCATGACATGCAGAGAAACCGAGGCAGAAAAATTAAACCATTCTTCCAGGCTCAAAAGTTAAAAGATAGAAGCAAACAAATTCAATGGGAAAAAGATTTTCTATAAGTCCAATAAAGGTTTCACTTGATATAACTGTTGTTCTGTTCTGTTCTATTCTATTCTATTCTATTCTATTCTATTCTATTCTATTCTATTCATTCAGAGTCAGGGTCTCCCTACCAAGTTCAGGCACTGAAACCCCCAAGTCCTCCTTACTTGAATGCACTAAGTAATCCAGGCAGTCCTCCTGTCTGAGCTTCCCAAAGGTGCACCCAGCAAGTTGAGGGTCCTTCATCCTTTCCTGTCTATATATTTGTACCTATTGAGCACCTGCTGTGTGCTGGCCTTTTTCCAGGCTCACACTATGGAGTGAGCGAGACAGCAGTTGCATCCCTGGGTATCTCTGTGGCTTGTGGCCCACATCAGACCCTCTGTCTAATGTGGTCTCCCCACCCCCAGTCAGCCAGAGAGCAGCCCGGAAATGCCTGTGGGAACAGAAACCACAATGAGAGGTGCATATCTGTCCATCTGGGGCAGCTAAGCCTTCTGTAAGCCTCTTTGCCCCTCCAAGGCATCTTCTGTGGCATCAGTGACAGTCACACTGCACAGGAAGTGGGCTCAGCAAGTGCCTCAGAGAAGCAGTGACCTGCTCCAAGGGCAAGCAGAGGCCTCCTGGTAGGGTGCAGTGGGGCTGGGGCCAAGGTCAGGGAACAATCTATCCTATGGGAGCCCCTTGTGCCAGTCAGCCTGGCCTTGGCAGAGGAGGGAGGTATCAGGGGGAAGGGCAGGCATGACCTTCCTGGTGGACAGATGACACATAACTTCCTCTTCCCGCTCTGTCCCAGCAGAGCTGTTTTGTTTTGAGTTAGGAGATTGCTGTGTTGTTCAAGCTGGTCTCAAACTCCTAGATTTGAGAGCTTCCTGCCTTAGCCTCCAGAGTAGGATTATAGCCCCATACTATATGTGATCCTTTGGTTATTCTGACCGTGTAAATGTTGCCCACTGCTGAGTCAAATGGGAGAGTATGATTCCATTTCCTTCCTCCTACAACTTTCTGGTTGCCATCCCCACCCCCACTCCCACCCCCACCTTATCCCCAAATTGATCATCGCCTGATTTTTACCCTTACTCCATTTCCTTTGGCCTAAAGCCACACCTTCCTGCACTCTCACAGGTTTAGAGAACTCCTCTTGGGGGGACTGTCCACAACCAAACCTGTGGGTGAGTTTGTGAAAGATGGGGACCCTGGAACCCAGGTTAGGTACCAAGAGGCCATATTACCCCTGGGGCTCCCTCCTATCTAGGGCACCTTGAGGAGGGAGGACAGAAGCTGCCACCTCCATGTGCTCCCCTCCCTACACTCCTCTGGAGGCCTGATCTCCATCAGTGGTTTGGGGGTATCAGGTAGGAACTAGCCCTGTTAGGGACCTAGAAGTGGAATATAGAGGAAGTCTCAGGGAAGGGAGTTGAGAGAAGCTGGTGGGGTGGGGCGGGGGCTGTTGGGCTGGGCAGGGGAAGCTGTGGCAGGTCTGGGTAGGGTGGGGATGAGAGGAGAAAGCTGTCTCACCCAAAGCCTATATCCCACTGCCATTAAGAGCATCCTACAGCTACCTCTGAGCTCTAGGTCCCTTCCCTGTCCGTGGCTAGAGCACTGGCACCTGGCACTGTGTGAGTGTGGACCCAGGTTCTCGCCAACCCCATCTACTGCATCAGACCCAGCTGAGCCTTGCCATACCCACAATCCCCTTTCCATCACTGAAACCTTGCTCTACCTCTCCCATGCCCATAGGACCGCCACTTACTCTTGGCTGGACCTCAGCATGTCCCAAGGGACTGTGTGCTATGGGGCTATGTTCATCTCCTATGTCCTCGCCTGCTTGTCCTCTAGGATCCCCACCTTCTCCAGGGCCAGCTGTGTATCCCCTGTGCTCAGGCAAGGCCCTGAGATGTGTGGACAATATCCAACAGGTATTGTGACAGGGACCACCCAGGCCAACTGAGCTCTTCTTAAGTAACTATAATCAGTGCACAGGGTTGGGGACACCATCTTCTCAGCTGGGTCCTCACCCAGTGGCTGCTCCTATCCTTGCCAGCCTCTAGCAAGGTGACCATGGTGTACAGTGGCCACCTTCCAGCCAAGGCTTGTGCAGACAGTCGAGGGAGGCAGGCGCAGGGTCCCAGCCATGCCTCCCTGTGGTGGCCTTTTCTCTTACTGGTCACACAATTCTTACAGAAATAATCCTCATCCCCCAGTGCAGTCCCTGCCCACCTGCTGAGCATCCTGCACTCTGCTGGCTCCCCACGGCCTTTCAGAGGTCATTCAGTCCTTCTCAGCTTTGCCCTTCTAACCTGTCCCGTCAACCCGTGCAGAGCACTGTGCATGCTTGTCATCCCAGATATGCAGTAGGTTGTGGCAGCTGGATCACAAGTTTGAGCTCAACTGGGCTGCTGAATGACTTTAGTGACCCTATCTCAGAATAAAAAGAAATTGAAAAGGGCAAGGGATGCAGCTCAGTGTGAAGACCCAGGGTCTAATCCCTGATGCTGCAGAAATTACATGAATGGAAAGCAAGGGAGGGAAGGAGGGAGAAGACAAAATGAACGAATGAATCTGAGTGTAGCTTGGTAACAGAGCGCTGTCTGTGCTGTCCAAGACTCTGGATTCAACCCCAGCATCACAAAAATAAAATAAAAACACACTGGGTTCATATGGATAGCATAGAGCTGGTTTGTTTTTTTTAGAAATCTCTCCACCAGCCGCTGCCTTGGCCCTGCTGTGCTGAGGTAGCTGTACTTCCTGCCGCAACTGACAGGATGTGATTCAGGTCTATTTCTTAGATTTTTGTTTTGCTTTTATTTTTATATTTGTGTTTTCTGTTTGTCTCCTGCTTTCTTTTTTCTCTTTTTCTTTATTTTGTTTCTACCCATTTCCTTTCTCTTCCTTTCCCTTCCTTCCCTTTCTCTTTCTCTCTTTTCCCCTCCCTTTCTTTCCTTCTTTCTTTCTTCTTCTGTACTAGGAAGTATGCCAGGATATTTGCATTGAGATTTATCCACAGCCTTTTCTTATTTTTATATTTTAATAAAAGGTCTCACCATGTTGCTCAGGCTGACCACAAATGTTCAGTCCTCCTTCCTCAGCCTGCCAGAGTCCTGGGCTTATCACAAGTTTATGCTGCCATGCCTGACTTGGCTCCTCTGTGTTCTGTTTTTCCTATTTCCTTCTCCTCCTTCAAGTTGTGTGATTATTTATTTGTTTATTTCTGGGTGCTGGGGACCAACCCCAGGCCTATTGCACCTGGGCCAATGTGGTGGATACAGCCCCCTGCACTGTCTTCCTAGGCATGCCCACTGTGGAGTCTCCTAGCCTGTGCCTGCAGTGCCTCTGCATGTGGAAACTGCACCAACCCGAGGTCCTCTCCACCCCAGGCTCACCCTCTCTGGAGCCAGCAGCCCTGACCCCAGGCCCTGGGGCTGACATATCTCTCTGGTAGCCAGGTCCATCTCAGCATCTAGTGACCCTCACAGTCACTTCCACCTCACCCAGGAGGGCAGCTTGGGGACAGAGGTCTGTACTGGGGCAAGAGAGAAGAAAGGATAAAGCACGACAGGCCTTGCTGATTCCCAGCGTGCCCTGCCCCACTATCCCCTAGGAGGCTGGACCAGCAATGTTGAGAGGGCTGATTCTGCAGCCATGCCCCAGCTTTGACAGGGTTGGGGTTTGCTGGCACAAAAAGAAGACTGCCTTTTCCTCTAAGTGTTCTCTGTTGGTTCCTCTTTGCACAGCATTACAGGGGCATGGCATGTATTTGGTATACACTGGCTTTCAGGGCACAATTTGATGGTTTTAAATTAGGTTTATGGCTGTCGATTATGGCTGTAATCTAATGTCAGGGTATTTCTCACACCGAGGAGGTCCTCCGCTCATCTGCCCTCACTGTACCCTAGTGCTTTCCTTTCTCTCCTTCCTTTCTTTCTCCCTTCCTCTCCTTCCTCTTTTCTTTCTTCTGGCATTGAGGATTGAATTTAAGGCCTTCACACTGAGCTTCATACCCAGCTTACCAAACCACTGTAACCCAGGCTGGGCTCCAAATCAAGATCTTTATGCCTTTTAGAGTACAGAGATCACAAGTGTGCACCACCATCTCTTTAAAAAAAAAAAAAATTCAGAGGACAAAGGAAGTGCAAAGTTGTCATTAACCTATACCAGTACATCCATCACCTGTTTTATCAGATCTATTTCTTTCTTTCTTCCTTCCTTCGTTCCTTTCTTTGTACCAGGCATCAAACTCATGACCTTGCGCTTCCAGGCAAGTGCTGTGCCACTAAGCTATATGCCTACCCCTAGACCTTAACATTTTGCCTAGGACTTTTTCTTCTTTCTCAATAATTTGAGGGTTTTATTTGTTTTTGCAGTGCTGGGGATTGAACTCAGGACCCTATGTTTGCCAGGCAAGTGCTTATTCTATTGAGCTATCTCCCAGGACCTTTCTGAATAATTTGAACCCAGCTTTTCTACTTGCTAGTCAAGTTCTCTACTCCTGATAGAATCCCAGGCTCTTTTCTTCCCTTTTAATACACAAAACCTCACAGGGTGAGGCGGAAACCTCTGTACCTCCCTCCCAGACCTGTAGCTTCCTCCTTGGCCCTCATCTCTCTGACTCAGGGTCTTGCAATGTGGCCTAGGCTGGTTGTAAACTCCTGGCCCTCCTGCCTTTGCCAACTGTTTTCCACAGCCTTGACCTTTCTCCTATCAGACACCAGAGTGGTGCAAGCTGGCTCCTACAGGAAGAGGGGAAAAGGAGGAAGAAAAGGAGAGGAGGAGAGGAGAAGGAGAGGAGAAGGAAGTTAGAAGCAGAAGGGGAGGAAGAGAAGGAGGACCTGCACCCCTTCCTGCCTTCTCCCCCAGGCCGCCCCTGGAGCTCTGCCTGTACCTTGTGCTCTGGGTTCTAATTTGCATTTTCCCTAGCCCTTAGTGTTGCTTTGCATTTCTTTCCATACTTGTTGGCCAACATATGGCTTCTTTTAGAAAATGTAGAATCAGATCATTTGCACATTTTTCACTCAGGATTTTTCTATGTAATTTGCTTTTTTTTTTTTTTTTTTTGGAGACAAGGCTTGCTGTGGAGTTCAGACTAGCAGTGATCTTGCAGTGATCCTCCTGCCTTAGCCTCTCAAGAGGTGGGATTACAGGCATGTGCCACCACACCCAACTTGTGTTTTATGCTTTTCTTCTTTTGAATTTTCCATTTTAGCCATTTAAGTGTCCGGTTCAGGAATGCTAAGAACAGTCACACTTCTGTTGAGAACATCGCCTTGGCCCCCTACAGACCTTCTTTTTATAAAACCAAAGCTTGGCCCCACTGAACAATTTACACTTCCTCTGAAAGTATTTTTACACATTTTTGCAACAGAAAGTTTCCCACACATACAGAAGTAGAAAGGGTGGTGTAATAAGCCCCAGTACCAGCCACACAGAGGCCCCTGAGTAGGCCTCCCTTATCTGCCCACTCCTGCAGGGGGTAGGGTGTCAGGAGTGACTAAGCCAGCTGCAACTGCAGAACATGAGGGCTCTTTGTCACAACCATTACACATTTTCACACCCGAAAAATGAACAAGTGTTAATATGGTCGTGCACTGTGGGTGGCCCATGCACCCCTGAAATCTCTGTGCTCTGTGGCTCCTCCTCCATGCTGCTCCCTTACTCCTTCCCCACCTTCTCTCCCCTCTACAAGCAGTCAACCCTGCCCTGCCTCTCTGTAAACTGGTGAATGAGCCAAGCTGGGTTGGCAGTGATGGTCACTAGTCTTGATTTGCCCACCTTGTTGTCAGGCCTGATTCATCATAGCTGGGCCAGATTCTGGTGTGTCCTGGGCTGTCTGTGGCACTTCCTGGCCCTCACTCACCTGTGGGTGTGTCCAGTGACTTCATCTATCCCTCCTGCTAGAATGGTCTGGAATGTACCTTGCACTTGACAGAGAACATTTCATTGGAATTTGCTTTGTTGATTAAAAAAAAAAAAGTACAAGGCTGGAGGTGGTATCACACACCTGCATCCTAGCACTCAGGAGGCTAAGGCAAGATTTCTGTGAGTTCAAGGCCACCCTCAGCTACATAGTAAATCCAGGTCTCAAAAAATAAAAACCCTAGCAGGGCAGCAGTCAGCTGGATTGAAGAGCCCCAGAACCCCTGTCAGGTGCTACGTCTTCTGGGAAACTTGAAATCTTTCCCAATATCTTCCTGTGCTTTCTAATTATAGTTCTCATTCATTTTTCCTCCTTGCCTTTTCTATATTCTCCTTTCCTCAGGTGGACACGATCTATTTCTACCCTAATGAGAATCTCATCATCATCACCATCCTTGATGCTCAGTGTTTTCTGTCAGAACCATGGTCGCCAGCACCAGGCCCCAGGGGTGTCCCCTGTCCTCTCTCCTGTGTCTGTTATGATGTCTCATTCAGGCTTTTTACTACCATTTTTAAAACCAGTGGATCCTAGACTTCCTCCTGCTGCCCATTTCCTCCCTCAGTTATGCTGTCCATGAGGTCTGTGGATATTGTAGGAGCGTCTGTTTCAGAAGAGACGCTGTGGCTGGTGTTGGGGGAGGATAGAGACCTCACCTGCCTGTGATATTTGGGTTTTGTTTTTCTGTAGGTGCGATCAGCCCCGCTTCTTTCTTCATCCAGCTCTCTGACTTCATCCCAGGGCAGCTAATCAGCAACCCCGGTCCTCATCCCTGCCACGCAGGCCCTGTCCCCAGATTCTACATCTCCTTTCCCCTTTCCTCGGTACCTGGGCCCCACCTCTAAGCTGCTGCTGTCCTCTCCCTGGAACTCTGGGGATAGACAGTGCTGTCACACATGTGTCCCTGGTCCTCCTCTGTCCCCTCCTAAGCCGTGGCCTCAGTTCTGTCCAGGATTTGCCTGTGGCCTTCTCCTGCTCACAGTGGCCTTTGCTGTCCTCAATCAGTGAGCTCCCTGCAGCACAATCCCCACCTGGGCTCCTGGGCATTCTGGGCATTCTGGCCCTTCTCTGGACTCTGAATCTACTGGCCCCAGTTCCTGCTCACTGTGCCCAGGGTTCCTACCACTCAGGTCCCGAGCTGCTGTCCCCACAGCTGTCCTCACTCCTGCTGCTCTGCCTCACAGTGATGGAGCATCCTCAGTGCCTGGTTGCCATGCTCAGTGGTCCTTCTCTGACATCCGCATCAGGTGCAAGTGTGGAGCACAGCGCAGGGTGGGGTCTGTGTGGTGGAACCAGCTGATGTCACCAGTGTCACTACTTCCTCAAGGAGCTGAGAACAGGAAGCCCAGCCTCCCTGCCGGGCCCCACTGCTCCCCAAGACGCAACCAGTGAGTAGCGGGCAAGGAGCAGGCGAAGCCCTACTCAACACTGCTGAGCCCTCTAGGGACCAAGTGGTGAGTGAGGGCCCTGTATCCTTGGTGGCTTCTGAGGGGACACTTTAGGGTGGGCTTTTCTGCTCCCCAGGGAGCTTCCTTTCACTTGGAAACTCTTGCCCTAGGGTCAACCTTGGGGTCCTGCCCATGTCCCTAGTCCCCAACTGGGAACTATCTGAGTCAGGTCCCCTTCCTGAGACTCAGAGATAAGGACAGGCATATAGAGGACACACAGAGCCCTTCCTTGAGGTGCCTGGAGCGCCAAGGGGATAAGGGGCAGCTGTGACAGGGATGACAGCAGTCAGGAGGGCAGGAGCCTGGCAAGCTGTGGGCCAAAGAGGCATGCTGTCACTCAGCTCCCTCAGATGGCAACGCAGGCCGGTGTGCTGGAGGCCAGTGGAGATTCAGGAGTGGACAGGAAGTAGAACAGAGGATGCCATCACCACCTGGTTGCTGACAATGGGTGACTTAAAGACTCACATTTTCAAAAAGGACCCAGCCAGCACCCATGTGCTTTTCTGCATCCTTGTGATGTGTGCTGCCTGGAGCATGTCGCCCATGCAGAACACGTGACTCAGGCACAAGGTGGATCTTCCTGGACCACCTGTGGCCACTCAGTTGCGGGGCCCAGGCAGGCAGGGTCCAGGGTCTTTTGAGGTCAGGTCTCAAGGGAGCAGGTGAGTGGTTGGCAGACGTACCTGAGACAAGGACCAGGAGTCAGAGGCAGGGGCAGGGGAGTTGGAGAGGGCCAGACTTCCTGTCTCCAGCCTCTAACACTGAAGCATAGTAATGTCAGTGTGGGAGGTGTGTAGGGCACAGACTGCAGTTCTCTCAGGAGTTTCCTGGGTCAGAAGCCAAATCCAGAGCCCTCTGCAGGACAGCCTAGGGGCTGCCTTCCATGGGTGGGTAGGTACATGGGGGCTGGGGGGTTAGCTTGCTTTTGGAAAGGGCTGGGATTCAGTTTCTCCATCTTCAATGTGGGCAGGGTAGGTTGGCCAACTGTGCAACTCTATCTCTGGTTCAAAGAAACTAAAACTTGTTTCCTTGGGGATGGCATTGTCGGGACACCTGGGGCCCCTGCTGGGTCAGCTCTGTCCACTCAGGCCCCAGTATGTTTTTGAGGTAACCAGCAAAGGAAGAGCACTTGGCTGTTGGAGGGGGCAGCCCTGACATCTGCATCAGGCGCAAGCGTGGAGCACAATTCAGGGTGGGGGCATATGATATACTGTGGAGAAAGCCATGCTCCTACAGCAGTGTGTCCTGCATGTGGTTGGCCGCACAGAGGGCAGCACAGGGGCAGCAACACCTCTGCTCAGTGCTCTTGTTTGTTCCCACAAAGAAGATGCCTCCTCTGGATACTGGGCCCCACCCAGCTCTCCATGTGGCCCCCTCAGAGTGTGCATCACTGGTAGGGCTGGTGCCAGGCCTGGCCCTGGATGACTGGTGTGGGCAAGGTCCCTCTGTCACCTCTGCATTGGTAGGGTGACCTTCTCCAGGGCAGGGCTGGCTGGCAGGCTGGCCAGAGTCTTTGGCAGCACCAGTGTCCAGCTGGTACTCTTGCAGAGAAGCAGTCCTGCCCTGCTTGCTATACCAGCCAGGCTTCCTTGGGCCACTTCTTCCAGAGCACAGATGTCCAGATAGCCTTGAGGGTAGGGCCAAGAGGCTGTAGCCAGAGAGCCAAGCTTTGATGGCCTCTGTCCAGTGCTATGCAGAACTGAGTGAACACCTGTGGGGCCCCAGAGGTCAGCATTCGCTGCTCTGTGTGCTGTCAAGGAGAAGAGGAGGCACAGAGCCCTGACTGCCTGCGTAGCCCATAACCGCAGAACAGGAAACCACAGCCCTGCCACCTGGCCCTCTCTGGGGCAGCATTGTTTTAGGTAGGAGTGGTCAGAAGCCTGCAGTGATGGGATGAGGCCTCCACAGCTGGAGGGCAGTCTGCTTTTCTCAGTGGTCAGATTCAAATACTAATCATGTCTAAAATTTCTTCTGACCTCTTCTGGAGTCCTCAGACCTGCCGACAGGCAAATATCAAGGTCTTATAGCCCTGTCATGGTGTCAGATTTGCCCTCCAGGGACCCCACACTCTGTCACAGTGGAGGAAATAGAGACCAGAGTTGAAGTGACCTGTCCATAGCCCTGGGAAGCTGGTGTCAGGCTGATGGGGTTCCATTCCTGGCCCTAGCCCTGGCTGGGTAGTGGCCAAGCAGAGCCAGGTGTCCGATAGGAGATAGGGTGCTGTGTGGTGAGAGGTGGCATAGCTAGGCTGGGCTTCTGTGGGCACCACCTGCTGTCTCTACTGTTCCACTGGTCATAGCAGATCCTAGTATCACATCCTGGGCTGGCCGCTGGGTGCTGCTCTAGAATGGCCTGGGCATCCACACATTGGGCCCAGGGTACAGAACATCAGCCCTGCCCTTTTGGTAGCTGCATAGCACCTGCTGAGGCCACATGCTGGCATTTGGGGGAGGAGAGTGACAGAAGCTCAGTGGCAGTGGAGGTCCAAGTGGAGGCAGAGACCAGTGAGAAAAGCCAGATGTAGGAGATCATGTTGCTTTTCTTATGCCTCTCTTGTCTCAGAACAGACTTTCCAAGCTTCATTCTTTTCTTGGTGCTGAGAAGATAAGGTCTTTGGTGACAATGGCCGCTTCTTGAGTTCCTAGGGTTTCAACAGCACTTCCCTAAAAGAAGCCAAAGTCAAAGCAGCTCTTCTAGGGCCTCTGGCTTTCATGTGGCCTCCGCTCTGTCTGGCTTTGCCTTGTGTCCTGCTATAGGGCCTAGGGTCAAAGCCTGGGGGCTGGAAGAGACAGACAGTCATACCTGTTCCCCAGGTGCTGAGGAAGCTGCAGGTGGCCAGATGCCTCTTTGTTCATGTCTACCACAGCCCACTATGTAGACTCTATGCATGCCAGGCACTGGGTGTTGCTCTACACACAATCAGCTAAGCCTGCCCTCCAAGGATGGCCCCATGGTCAGCTCCAATCACACAAAGGAAACTGAGACAGAGTGGTTGGAAGCCTTGCTCTTTCCCTCTGCTCCTCCATATGTGTGTGTGTGTGTGTGTGTGTGTGTGTGTGTGTGTGTGTGTGTGTGTGTGTGATGGGGGGTGCTGGCTGCCAGGCCCTGGCTTTGCCTCAGTCCTGAAGCTTGACATTTGTCCATCTCAAAGCACAAGTGGCTGGGGCATGGCTTGACTCCTGGGTCAGCTTCCTGTGGTCTATGGTGAGCCTTGCTATAATCAAGCCTTGTTCCTTGCCCTGGAGTGCGTAAGTGTGATGGGCCACTTAGCTCTACCTCCTGCTGCTGATCAGGACTCAGTTTCCCCATTCAGGGACCTGAATGGGTTCCATGCCAGTTGTCATGAGTGCTTTGGGTACAGAGAACTCCAGGCCATGGCTGTAAGTCCCCATCCAGAGCCATGGTTGAATGGTCCTGGGGCTGCTCCCCACTATACCCAGAGTGGCTTGGCTTCAGGAGGGGGAAGGTAGACCTCACAGTGCAGCCTGAGGGTCTTGGGAACCATGCCAGGGCTCAGTGTAGCAGCAGGAATGTGAGCACACTAGGGTCCCCAGAAAGTGACGTGAGGAATTCTGGGGCACAAGGGGGACCGGCCACAGTGCTTTGGCTTGAGCACCACACCCTGAGAATGAGGAAAGAGAACCCTTGTGAACTGGAGCTGCTCCCCCAGCTACTGTATCCAGGAAGCCAGACTGAGCCTTGAGTTCTGCTTTCCCCTGAAAGGGAAGGGCCAGGGGTGTGTTGACATCTTGAATGCTGATGGTCATCCTGCAGGGTAGGGGCCCAACACCTCTAAAAGGCAGGAGCCCTAGTCCTGGGGATACTAGTTATGAGCCACTGCAGCCTGAGCACAGGCCACAGTAGTGAACACTGTCATCAACAGTGACCCATGAGCCCTGGGCAGTGGCTGAGGGTGGGCCATGTCTGAGCCCTTGGGTCTAGGCCCCTGAGATCAGGGGAGGAGCTGGCACTGCTGTGGAGGGTGTTGATCTCTGTGCAGCAGGTACTTCCTGCCATGCTGGCCTCTCTACCAGCTTACTAACAGGTCTGTCACCACAGAACTGCTGCCTCTGGGAAATCGGGCCAGGAGCCAAGGTCTAGGATGCCCTGGACACTTCTGGAGGAGGGTAGTAGGCTCTGGTTGGCTCAGGGTACAATCCTTGCCAGACCCTTCCAGGCCTAAGTTATTCCTCCTCTGGTGGCCTAGTTTCCTCTGGGCAGGGTGGGACAGATCTAGAGAATATGGGAGTGATATCTATCTAGGGGTGGATCAGGCTGCACCAGTGAACTCCACACAGCCCTACCACCCTGCCTGGGACAAGGACACTGGATGGCTGCCACCCACATTTCTTGGAGTGGGCAGTAGAGCCCAGAGGCCAGAAGGTCACAGGGCAGAGGCTGAGGTGAAAACGAGAAGCACAGGTGGTAACCCAGAGCTCAAGGTTGCCTCTGTGCTCATCCTGGTTCTGCCACCTGTGCAGGGACCTGAGCTAGCTGGGTCTCAGTGTATACTGGGGTTGTTCACTGAGGTCTTGGGCCTCAGCAGGTTGGGGCCCATCTCTGTATGTGTTGTACATGGGGGTGTCATGTTGTGTGTGTGTACATATGTGAGTGCATATGTGAGTGTGCATGTCCGTGTTGTGTGTGTCCTATAGGTGCCTGCTGCCTATCATTCCTGGCCACCGAAACAGCTGTGTAATCTCTCACCCCAGCCCCACTCTACAGTGGGATCTAGCATAGGGTCTTGGGGTGTCATTATGCCAGCCCCACCCAGGCCCAATCCCCTTGGTGGGAGGGACAGGAGGCCTCACCCAGAATGGGCTCCAGGCTACCACCCTCTCTCTCCAGGACATGCATGACCAGTGCCTGCTGCTCACCCTCCTGGGGCTGCTCTTCCTTGGGTCTGGTGAGTGTGGGAGGGGTCTCCACCATACATGCCAGCCCTGTGCCCTCTAGAATGTCCATTCCCAAGATTCTGGGAGCAGTCACTAATGCTGACCTTGACCCCCATGTAGCAGGGCTGTGGCAGAGTCCCTGGAGCTGTGCTTGTGCTCCAAGCCTGGCCTCCCTTTCCCCGGGTCTCTTCCTCCTCCTGGCTTATCACTCCCCCATGTTTCTGTGTCATACCTGCTGCTATGTCCCCAGCCCTCTCTCAGGAATGCACGAAGTACAAAGTCAGCACCTGCCGGGACTGTGTCGTGTCAGGACCTGGCTGTGCCTGGTGCCAGAAGCCGGTAAGGGTAGGGCGCAGGAGTGTTGCGAACCCCAGGTTCCCCTTGAGTGCCCCCCCACTTCCCTAGACTTTGGAGTTCTCACCTCTATTTTCTTGGGGCAGGGTGGCTTGAGGCCCCAGCATTGTGTGGGGCACATGAGTGCAGGAGCAGCTGCCCAAAGCCAGCCCTAGCGGTAGAGAAGGCCCAAAGACAGCTGCACAGGGCTTGGCCCTTACCTCTGGTCCATGTTCCAGGGTGCCTCAAGGTCCCTGACTAGCCCACAGAACACGAGGGTTCTCTCTGGGAAAGCAGCTCCCTGGGAATGAGGCCCCATTGACCAAAGGCTTGAGGTCCTGGAGCAATTCTAGGTGACATCAGGCAGCTCCCTGCTGAGGATGGGAAATGTCCTGTTGCAGAAGATCAAGACTCAAGGGGACCTGGAGCCCCAGAAGATGCTGCCTGCGTAGCCAGCATGTGGAACCATCTCCTCTACATTTATAGCAAGAGTGTCCATCAAGGGAGCCCCAGGGCTGGGAAGATAGCTCAGTGGGAAAAGTGCTTGCCTGGCAAGTACAAGGTCCTGAGTTCGATCCTGGGTACCACAAAAATAAATAAATAAATAGATAGATATATTAATTAATTAATTAAGGTTTATTGAAAGTGCTAATATTTGTGGCTCGGGAGATAGCTCTGTGGCACAAGTGCCTGCCTGGCAAGTGCAAGGTTGTGAGTTTGAACCCTGGTCCCGCAAAAAAAAGCGGGGGGGCCTCTGCAGAGTCCAAGTCCCCAGGTCCCGGGAGCAGCAGGCCTACACTCCCACCACTTCCTCCTGAGCCCCACTTCTCACCCTCAGAACTTCACAGGGCTGGGAGAGCCCGACTCTGCTCGCTGTGACACACGGGAGCAGCTGATGAAAAAGGGCTGTGTACCTGACGATATCATGGACCCCAGCAGCCTCGCTGAACCCCAAGAGGACCAAAGGGGTGGCCAGAAGCAGCTGTTCCCACAAAAGGTCAAGCTGTACCTCAGACCAGGTAGGCTTGGTGTCAGCTGAGAGGGGCCAGGTGCCCTCCACAGTGAAAAGCTCAGCTCCACTCCAGGTCCAATGTATAGGTTGCACATCAAGGGACACATGTGGCCCAGGCTGTTGGAAGCCCTGCCGACCCTCAACCCTCCCAAGCCCCATTGTCTATAGCTTGGTGTCTGGTCTTACTCAGCCCTTGGTTCTGTTTCTTTGTTTGTTTGTTTTTTTGTTGTTATGTATTTAGTATAGGGTCTACAGGGTCTCCCTACACAGATCGGAAATGTAGTAATCTTTCTGTTTTCAGCTTCCTAAGCACTGACATTATAGGCACACTCCATCATACCCAGGCTCAGTCGCTGTCTCAGCACACCCCAGGGACAGGTTTGGCATGACACTCAGGGGATTAAATGCAGGTCCCCATGCCTGCTTAGGCACTTTAGTCTAAGACAACAACACATTTGGAAAACAGCTTTTTTTGGCTGGCTCAGGCTGCCTTAAGGGTGGGTATAGGGATCGAACTTCCAACCCCTGTGCCTGACTGAGATTGCTCGAGCATTTGCTAAAACCACTGAGATAACCCCCCCACTTTTTTTTAAGGTACTGGAAATTGAACCCAGAACCTTTGCAGTGAGCTGTATCCCCAGTCTTTTCTTTCTTTCTTTCTTTTTTTTTTTTTAGATAAGATCTGGATAACTTATTATCCAGCCTAGGCTGGGCTTGAACTTTCAGTCCTCCTCCTTCAACCTCTCAAGAGTGCTGGAATGACAGATGTGCGTGGGGCCTCAATTAGTAGGGCTCTACCACCTTGGATGGTTCTCCTACCTCAACGACCTACTGGGCTTTGCCATGAAGAAAGCTGATGGTTCCATCATGTGGGTTGAGTGGATGCAGACTTTTAGCCCAGCGAGTGGACATTTTTATACTTGGGCATGTTGGTCTTTACCTGGATTCAGACTCCTGTGTCCACCCCACAGTCCAGTCCAGGCTATTATGAAAAGAGGACCAGGCTGAAGTTTCGGGGGCTAAAAAGAGGGCAAGAGCCTTGTGTGAGGTCCTCTTACTCCCTGTTGCCCCAATATAGGCCAGGCAGCTAAGTTCAATGTGACTTTCCGGCGAGCCAAGGGCTACCCTGTCGACCTGTACTACCTCATGGACCTGTCCTATTCCATGCTGGATGACCTCATCAATGTCAAGAAGCTGGGTGGTGACCTGTTGCGGGCGCTCAATGAGATCACTGAGTCTGGCCGCATTGGTAAGACCCTACCCATCTGCCCCTGAACTCATGCACAGATTCCCAGGAGCAAGGTAGAAGCCCCATGGGCAGTGCCAGGACCAGGGAAACATTGAAATGGTCACCAAAGACCACAGACCCAGCAGCATGATGGCAGACCCCAACACACACTGCCCAGAGGGCTTTGCCAGCCTATTTGTGTGGAGGAACACAAGCATGCATGTCCTCACACGTGCACGCATGCTCTCATTTGTGCTGCATGCACCCATGTTCGCACCCACTGATCATCACACATATACACATTCATGCTCATAGCTACATGCTCATACATGAACACAATCATATGCACATATCACATAATACATGCTAGAAGTTTTTGTGACCACAGTTACACATATGCATGCATACCTGTACATACATGTACCTGCACACAGTCATGCTTGTAGGTACTAGAGCACATATAAGCACATGCACATATCACACACACACACACACACACACACACACACTTGTAGCCACACATGTGCTTGCATGTCTCATGCTCCCTCCACCACAGGCTTGCTACTTGGCCACAAGACAGGGAATCCAAGGCCAGATCCCCCCAGACCCCACCCCCAGAGCCTACAGCCTGGATCACCCTACCCCCAGGCTTCGGGTCCTTTGTGGACAAGACAGTGCTACCCTTTGTGAACACACACCCTGAGAAGCTGCGGAATCCCTGCCCTAACAAGAAGAAAGAGTGCCAGCCACCCTTCGCCTTCCGTCACGTGCTCAAGCTCACAGACAACTCTAACCAGTTCCACACTGAGGTTGGGAAGCAGCTGATTTCTGGGAACCTGGATGCCCCTGAGGGCGGGCTGGACGCTATGATGCAGGTCGCTGTGTGCCCGGTGAGCCTACTGCTACTGCCCCTGCCTGACCTCACTTGTCCCCAGATGGGGGCTCCCATGCACTGGCAACTGGGTACACTGGCTATGGACTTCTAAGGCACCCACCATGCCTGACTAGCTCCTGCTGGACTGGCCTGGGAAGAGTGGCCCCCAGCCCAGTCACCCCAGCCATTCAGGTGAGCAGCAGCAGCATGCCCAAGTCACCAAAAATTTCACTGCCATTTATGTTCTCAACAGTGTAAACATGCACCAGTCCTGTTCACAGCAGGCTGCTTAGCAGCCCTGGCCAGCCCTTCCTGAAGCACACTATGTCCCTTCCCTTTCAGGCAGGAGGGCGATGGCTTCTCCAGTGAAGGTGCCCACACAGGTCCCTAACCCACCCACATTCTAGGCCTGGCATTCTAACCAGACCATGCTGCTCAGCCAGTCTCTAGCTTTCCAGCATCCCCAGGCCTGGACATTTGTGGTCATGCCACAGAGTCAAGCATTTGTGTGTCAGATCATGGTCCATGACACATATGATCAAGCAGGCCTTCCTCCAGGGAACTTCCAGGGCTGCTATAGTTTCCCACTGGGACTTCAGGTTCTTTCTGCACTTGGGAAGTTTCTCATTGCACTGGACACTTGTACCCATGGTTTTCTTTGGGATTGTTTTTCTTAGGATATGTTCCCAAGAACAACGGTTTTTTCTAAATTCAGTTGCACTTTTACAACCTGTCCCCAGGGTGTATGGGGACCCATATACCCCCATATGGGGGGCTCCTCTTGGGTGCTGGTTGGTGCTACCTGCTCTCAGTCCCCACTGCTATAAACATCCTGGGAGCAACAGTGCTGACCCCAGATTGCCTACCCAGCTCTGGGAGCCTAGCTTGGAAACTGAGGCAGAAAAACCCACTATCTTCTCCCCAGGAGGAAATTGGCTGGCGTAATGTCACACGGCTGTTGGTGTTTGCCACAGATGATGGCTTCCACTTTGCAGGTGATGGGAAGTTAGGCGCCATCCTAACCCCAAATGATGGGCGCTGCCACCTAGAGGACAGCATGTACAAGAGGAGCAATGAATTTGTGAGCACCCCGCCTTTCCTTCCTGGCTGCCTATGGGAGAGTGGGGAACCCTGGGGAGGACTCCCTCCAATTCTTCAGCAACCCAGGAGAGCAGCCAGCATGAGGTGTATGCAGGCCACCCTGGGGAGCAGGAAGCTTTTCTAAAACAAGCCCTGAGGGCATCAAGGCCCTGGGATGTCCACTCTAGCTTAGAGGATGTGACTGGTGGGGCAGCACCCAACACACACTGCACCCAGTCATAAGCAGTGCCTTTCCAGGTGGGATCAGCTTCCCCAGGACACCCCTGAGAGGTCCCATCTCTAGGAAACTCCCCAAAGGTACTACAAAGAACTTAGGGATGGGAATCTCAGGGGTCTCCGGCTGGAGCCCACAAATTCTGGGAATCCCAAATACGGACAAGAAGGACAGCATCCATGTACGAGCCTCTGCCCAGAACTGAGGGTCATCTGGTGACACATGCAGGTTCAACCACAGGACTTCTTACAGCATAGACACCTCAAAATGCTGCACACATGCTAAACAGCTTCAAAAATTGGAAATAATAATACTCATCATGTTAGTCAAGACACACATCACCACCTCTTTCTTTTCAGTACTGGAGATTGAACACAGGGACTTCATACAGAGCTACATCAGCATTTTTTTTTTTTTTTTTTTGAGGCAAGATCTCCCCAAGTCATGAAGAAGTGGCCTAAGCTGGGCTTGAACTTGCTATCTACCTGTCTCAGTCCCTCAGTGTTCTGAGATTGTAGGGGTGCATCACCATGCCTGGCTCAATGTTTTCTCAGCTGTATTTCCACATGCTTGGCTTGCCATATGATCCTGTCAGGCACTGGCATAGCCTAGTTGGGCCTGAGTCAGTCTGCACCCCTGGCCCTGGGTGTTTGATGCCAGCAGGTGGCTTGGAAGACTTGACCTCAGATCTGGGGCCAGCTAAGCCAGTGTCCCCTCTTTGTAGGACTACCCATCAGTGGGCCAGCTGGTGCACAAACTGACTGAAAACAACATCCAGCCCATCTTTGCAGTGACCAAGAAGATGGTGAAAACCTATGAGGTCAGTAGAGCCATGTCTTGAGACCTGGGGGTGGTGACTGATCACTTCCTAGGAAGGATGACAAACTTCAGCATAGCTACTGTCCATCTAACTTCTGCTTCTGCACACCAATGTGTGGGCGACTGGCCACACATGGGTTTTGGGTGGGAGCATAGGAGTGGAGAAGTCTGGTGTCTCTGTTAGGCAACAGAATGTTGTCCTGCAGATGTGAAAAGGGGCCTCCTGTCCCTGCAGGTCCCTGATAGCAGCATGAGTTTTGGTGTGGTTGAGATTTCCCTTTTTTGGCTAGAACACTTCAAGTCTCTGGAACCTGCAGATCTGAGGTTTTGCTCATTTGGGGAGGTCCTCATTTTATACCTACACATGTATAAATGTGACATTCTCTCAGAGTGTGAGGCATACAGAAAAATTTTCTGTTTCAAGAAGTGCAGAGCCAGGGGCATTTCACAATGTAAAGTGCCAAATGCCCCAGGTGTATGTGCAGCCCCATCCTCAGCTGTGCCTGCCAGCAGGTTGTTCTTCCAGCTGTGGTCAAGGACAAGCCTTCTGGGAAGTCTGGGCTTGTAGTGACTCAGCCCAGCCCTTCCCACCTGAGGAGGACAGGTGGCAGCTACTGCCCCCACTGGTGGGGTTTGGTAAGCACAGCTCAAAGCAGGTCCTGTGTCCAGGGTAGCTCCTGAGGACACTGAAGCCTCCCTGTGTCCCAACTTCTATAAGGGCTGCAATGACTGGATCCAGTAATGCCATAGGAAGGAGTGGTGGCAGGACATATGACGTCTCTGAGATCCAGCAGCCTATATCTCTGCTTGTAGGGGCAGTGTGGGCCTGGCTTGAGGGAGCAGTCACATCCCAGAGCAATGTCCCCAGGGCTGGACAAATGCTTGCAGAATGCTCAGAGGCTTTCAGAGTGAATAAGCTCACTCTGTGGCTCAGTGACTTGCAGACTTCAGGATATCACCAGAGTCAGTCACAGTTTGTCCCAACACAGGATGGGGATCAAAGCTAGCAAAGGTGAATGTGCACAAGGTGCAGAAGTGTCCAGTGTGGGTTTCTTGACGTCTCCTCATCAGGGAGCTGTGAGCGGCACCAGATTTTCCCTGAAGCAATAGTGACAATAGGCATAAAGATTGTCACCCAGAGCTCAAAGTTGAGGATTCTGTCTGGTGCTGGTTGTGTGGACATGGCTGGCTGGCTGCGCTGCTGACTGTGGCTCTCCAGAGCTCAGCTGATTCACATGATCCCAGGGCCCCCAGGTGACACTGTTGGACCCCTGGGTGAACCAAGCCCCAGATAAACATTCCATGTCCTTAACTGGAGTGGGCTGTGACAGGCCCCTCCTTGCATGGCATTGCAGGCCTTGGTGCATGGCTATGAGTTTTGGACATCATGTTCCAGGAGACAGCAGGGAAATTTGGGCAGAAGAGCAGGCGGACACTGGGGGTGCATATCCACCTCCCTGTGGCATTGGTTACAGTCCTGCTGGATCTCCCACCCTGGGGTCAAGGTGACAGAGAACAGACAAACAAAGGGCACACCATAGCCCTGGATCAAGAAGACAGGGGTCCCACAGGCAAGACACAGGCATAGGGTGGGCATCTGGTCCAGAGAGTGTAACGATCAGGCCACGATGGTCCCAGAAAAAGCTGGAGCAGCCTAGATGCATCTGGGAAGTCAAGGAGGGTTCATCTCTTGGGGAACACAGTTAGGCCAGGAGCAACCCCAGTGGGGATATGGGGATGGGCCTGGCCTGCCTGTAGCCAGGGGCTCTGGCTGGCCCACATCCAGGGACATTGCTGCATGCAGAACTGTCCTGCCAGTGTAGATTGTCAGTGTCCTGAGATAGGCCAATACTCACTTGCCAGGCATCATGGTGCATACTTTATTTTTTACTTTTTATTTTTTTATTTTTTGCGGGATCAGGGTTTGAACTCACAACCTTGCACTTGTCAGGCAAGCACCTGTACCACAGAGCTATCTCCCCGGCCCCAGGGTGCATACTTTAAATCCTAGTACTTGAGATTAAGGCAGGAAGATCATAAGTTTGAGTCTAGCCTGGGCAATTTAGTCACTCAGCAAGATCCTGTTTTGAAACAAAAAGTCAGTGGGTTTGGGAGATAGTTCAGCAAGTGCAAGGACCCATGTTTGATCCTTGATACTGCATGCCATGCTGGCCCTGGAATCCCAAGCACATTATGACAGCCACAAAAACTGGGCGTGATGGCACACGCCTATGAACTGAGCTAGGGAGGCTAAGGAAAGTGGATCATTATGAGGCTGAGCTGTGTAATGAGACCCTGTACCAAATAAATAATTAAAAAAAAAACAAAAAGAGTTGGGGATGAAATTCAGTGAGAAGGCCCTAGATATGAGAGAGAGAAAGAGAGAGAGAGAGAGAGAGAGAGAGAGAGAGAGAGAGAGAGAGAGAGAGAG
>PVKN010006363.1:0-28675 GCA_004027915.1 Capromys pilorides
GAAATGAAAGAGGAAACGAAATAAAAAACCCAAAGACGGGAGGTAATTATGAAGATGAGAGCAGAAATTAACTCAATCAAGACAAAGAAAATAATACAAAGAATTAATTAATTAAAAAGCTGGTTCTTTGAAAGACTGAATAAAATTGATAAGCTCCTAGCTAACCTCATCAAAAAGAGGAAAGAAAGAACTCAAATTCAAGCAATAAGGAATGAAAAGGGTGAAATTACTATAGACCTAGCAGAGATTCAGAGGATCATTAATAGCTACTTTGAGAATCTTTACTCTTACACAATTGAAGACACAGATGAAATGGACAGATTTCTAGAAAGGTACAAACTACCAAAACTGAATCAAAAAGAAGATGAAAGAACTCTCAATAACCCAATAACAGCCAATGAAATACAAGATGTAATAAAAAGTCTAACGACAAAGAAAAGTCCAGGTCCTGATGGACTCACAGCTGAATTCTACAAGAAATTTACAGAAGACATAATCCCAACACTCCTCAAACTGTTCAAGGAAACTGAAAAGGAAACAATCCTCACAAAATCATTCCTAGAGGCAAGTATTACATTGATACCAAAACCAGAGAGAGATGCAACTAAAAAAAAGAATTACAGGTCATTTTCTCTCTTGAATATAGAGGCAAAAATCCTCAATAAGATCTTTGCCAATAGAATACTACAAATCATCAAGAAAATTATACACCATGACCAGGTAGGATTCATCCCAGAGATGCAAGGATGGTTTAATATATACAAATCTAAAATGTAATACACTATATCAATAAAGCCAAAGCCAAAAACCACACAATTGTCTCAACTGATGCAGAAAAGGACTTTTACAAAGTCCAAAACTCATTCATGTTCAAAGTACTACAGAAAATAGAAATAGAGGGCCTCTACCTCAATCTGATAAAAGCCATCTATGACAATCCAACGGCCAACATAATTCTAAATGAGGAAAAACTGAAGTCTTTTACTCTGAGATCTGGTACAAGATCTGTCCCCTATCGCCATGCCTATTCAATATAGTTCTGGAATCATTAGCTACAGCCATTAGACAAGAGAGAAAAATAAAAGGAATACGAATAGGTAAAGAAGAAGTTAAACTATCACTATTTGCAGATGACATGATAATCTACTTGTAAAACCCAAAGAACTCCACCCAGAAGCTACTAGAATTAATATGCAAATTCAGTAGCATAGCAGGGTACAAAGTCAACACACAAAAGTTAATAGCATTCCTCTACATGGATAACAAACACACTGAGAAAGAAAGTAGTGAAACAGTACCTTTTACAATAGCATCAAAAAAAAAAAAAAAAAACTTAGGAATTAACCTAACTAAAGAAGCAAAAAATCTATTCAATGAAAACTACAGTACTCTGAAAAAAAGAGATCCTAGAGGATTTCACAAAATGGAAAGATATTCCCTGCTCCTGGAGAGGTAGAACCAACATTGTGAAGATGGCCATACTCCCTAAATTGTTACACAGATTTAATGCAATCCCTATCAAAATATCATCAACATACCTCACAGACCTGGAGAAATCATTCCTAAAATTTATCTGGAAGCAGAAAAGACCTAGAATTGCAAAGACAATCCTGGGCAACAAAGACAAGCCAGGAAGCATTACAATTCCTAAACTAAAGTTATACTACAGAGCTACCATGATAAAATCAGCATGATCAATGGAATAGATTAGAAGATGCAGAAGCAAATACAAATACACTCAGCCACCTTATTTTTGACAAAGGGGCCAAACATGTTTACAGGAAGAAAGATAGCCTCTTTAATAAATGGTGCTGGAAAAATCGGCTCTCCACATGTCGAAAACTAAAACTTGAACCAGGTCTATTGCCATGCACTAAACTAAAGTCAAAAAGGATTAAAGATCTAAATATTAAAAGAGAAATATTAAATCTCCTAGAGGAAAAAGTCAGAAGAAATCTTGAAGACATTAGGCAACAAGGTCATGGACAAAAATCAAAATGCACATGTAACACTTAAAAGAATCAACAACTGGGACCTCCTCCGGCTGAGAAGTTTTTTCATATCAAAAGAAATTACTAACAGAGTGAAAAGACAACCCACAAATTTCAAAAAGATTTTAACTAATAAGTATTCAGACAAAGGTCTTCTATCTAGAATTTACAAAGAACTAAAAACCATTAGGGTTCCAAAATTCAGAGATCTAATCCAGAAAGATGAACACACACTTCTCAGAGAAAGAAATTCAACAAGCCTATAAATACATGAAGAAATGCTCCACATCGCTAGCCATCTGTGAAATGCAAATCAAAACAACACTTAGATACCATCTCAGCCCAGAAAGAATGGCTACTATAAAGAAATCAACCAACGACAAGTGTTGGAGAGGCTGTGGGGAAAAAGGAACCCTTCTCCACTGCTGGTAGGAATGCAGACTGGTTCTTAATGTAACCATTAAGAAAAGTGGTGTGGAGGCTCCTTAAAAAACTAGAACTGGAAATCCCATTCAATTCAGTTAGTCCCCTACTGGGAATTTTCCCAGAAGAACTGAAAACATCATACCATAGTGATATCTGTGCACTGATGTTTATAGCAGCACAATTTGTGATAGCCAAATCTTGGAAACAACCAAAATGCCATCATCTGAAGAATGGTTGAAAAAGATGTGGTATTTTCATACTCCACTATAAAGAATGATAAACTAGAAAACTTCATATATAAGTGAATGTATCTTGAACATATACTCATATTTCATAAGTGAAATAAACCAGACCTACATATGCAAATATCGTATAGTCTCCCTAGTGTAAGGACTCAAAAGAAGAAAATAAATAAATAGATTTTGGGGGTACCAGGAATCAAAGTCAGGACCATGCATTTTCTGCATCCTCAACCCCTATAAATTTTTTTTAGAAGAGCAGCTGAAATATAAAATGCATTTGAAAGAGTTAAAAAAAATTAAGGTTTACTGAAAGTGTTACTATTTAATTATTTGACCAATCTTACATACCTATATCTATTAATCTAAACAGATTTGATGATGAAAATATGTAATACAACCATTGTTAAATTTTTGTTCTTGTTTTGAAATGCTTGTTACTGCTTTTCTATCTTTGTTTCTGCTATTTTTACTCTTTAAAATTTTAAATATAAAAAAAAAAAGAAAGGACAGGCAATGGACGGACAGATGGATGGACAGGTGCACACATGCTGAGTTTTCCCCATGAGGTAGAAAGAGTCCTTTAGCCCTTGGGAAGTCCTCATCATCCTGGGAGACCAAAAGACACTCAGCAGGTGCGAGGACCCCAGCCTCCTCCCCTCCCTCAGCGCTCCATCCAGGTTTGTCCTCCTCAGTGCACTCAGGCCTGCTGCCTGCCTCCGCCTTTGCCTATGAGAGGATTTTATGGAGATGCAACAGCAGCCTACCACTGGACCCCACATGTGCAGGGGCCCACACCTACATGCAGCTTCCAGACTCCTGCCACCAATGGAGCCTCGGGACCAGGCTGCCACTCCTGCATACCCCTAGACTGGACCCTCCCCAAGGTCATCCCCAGGCCACCACCCACATCTGGCCACACTGAGTGACAGCACCCTTCCCAAAGACTGAAAGGCCTGGCCCCTTAGGCCCAGAGGGCCTCTCCGGCCTTTGAGGTTCACTTCAAGGGTTGCTACCTGCAGCCCTCTGCTCCTTCCTTGACTGCTTTCTGGAAAGGCCAGTACTTCCTACTCTCTGACACTTATTGCTGGTTCCTGCCCAAACCCATGGCTCCTTGCACACCAGGGCCAGGTCTGAGGTCTCGGCCAGGCCTCATAAAAGCAAAGTTCACAGCAGACCTGCAATGTGCACAGAGGGACCTGTAGCCCGGGCTAGGATGCCTCTTTACCTGGACCCCTCTCATTACTCACTGGAATCCCACCCAACGTTCCTCGGCACCCCCCACCCATAGAGCGGGGGGCCGCTGAGGAACACTTGCTGAGTGAGGAGTACCAGGAAGCACATACATCCATACACGTTTTCCATTTCAGGTCAACAGCTTTCTAGAGAGAACTGTTTAAACAAGTTCAAAGATCAAAATCATTTAGTAAGACAACACCAGTTAGACATCTCTTGTGTACAGAAACCTGGCAAGTGACAGGGAGGCACCAAGGCTCTGCACCTCTGGGCCCGTGAGGAGCCCCTCTGGTGGCCCAAGTGACAGACAAAACCCACAGAGCACAGCAACTCGTCCAGGAGCCCAAATGTGGCAGCTGCAGCTCCACATTGGCTCACAGGGACCTGCACAGCACGGGCAGGGTGCACACGACACTCGTGCACAGGCTCTGCAGATCTCAGGGCGGGCGTGACACTGGTGAGCAAGCAGCACAGGGTCCACCCGATGGGGAAACCAAGACAGTGGACACAGAGGCGTAGCCAGGAAGCTGCACAGTGCTGCAGCCCTGGAGGGCAAGGGGGACACAGGGGAAGCAGAACAGACAGTGTCACTGGGACAGCCTTGAGTGCCACCGCGAGGCGCATGGGCTCACAGAGCCAAGGACAGCGCAGCCCGGTTTCTACCCTGAGCAAGACTAAGTGGAAGCCCTGAGGGCCACACCCCCGTACCACTGCCCGCTCTGGGTCAGATCTCCTCTCACAGGTAAGTCATAGGGGAGTAAGGCAGACAGAAGAGCAGGAGCCTACACCTAACCCATCCACCCCACTGATGCTCAGCAGGGCGCACTCCAGCAGCAGGGCCAGAGCGCACATGTACCAGTGTGTGTGCGTGGTGTGGGTACGGCGTCCTACTCAGAGCACAAGGCTGGAAGCAGGCCGTGGACTCCCACCCCACTCCAGCCCTGGACATTCAGAGGACGAATCACACAAACACAGCTGAGCCTCCCAGAACCAGGCAGCTTCTCCCTTAGCAGCACCTCAGCACAGAATGCATCAGGCCACAACTCGAGCCCCCCAGGGGTCCCCAGATGCAGCTCAAGAAGCACAGAGTCCTGAGCACAGCTCTGAGCCTGGGTGCATGCCCTCCCTTCCCCTCCACAGCACATAGTCACTTCTGTTCCTGCCTCAGGCCCCACACCTGCCGTTCGTGCCACCTGGAACCTGCCCCTCCCACATCACCCACAGTTCCCCTAACTTGCAGCACGGGACCTCAGCTCAAACACCAGCTCCTCAGAGACAGCTTCCAGGGAAGGGGCTCCTCCACCACAGTCACTTCCAGGCCTTCAGCACAGCCCCACACCTCCCTAGGCCAAAAATCTAGGTATGCTCTGGAGCTTGTGCAAAAAAGGCTAAAACAACATGCACGGCATCCTGCCACAGGATGGTTAGGCCTTGGGGAACTGGCTAAAGAGCAGAGAAGGGGCAGATGTGGCCTCCGCGGGCCCAGAGTTATGGCAGCTTACTGTTGGGAAGGGCACACCATCCACCAGGGCACCGCAAAGCCAAGAAGTACCAGGCCTGTGGATACACTTCATGGACACAGACTGATCTGAAACAGATCCAGCGGTGAATACTCGTGGGGTGCATTTTCTTATTAAAGTTCTGCTCACATTCTTAACACCTATGTCTTTCTGAGAGTTGGAATTCCTTATAAGTAGCCCAAAGTGTACACTCTTCTGCAGTCTCTTTGCTGCAGCTCAGTCTGTGCTCAATAACACAAGCGGCTGCTGCGACCATTCCCTGCAGGTGGCAGGCACTCCTGGCTGTCTGCAAGCTTCAGGAAGCTGAGAGCCTCGCGCACATGCCAGCTCTTACTCCACAAGGCTCTTCCCACAGGCCAGGCAAGCAGCAGCTTCCTGGGGCGCCTGCGGGTTGGTAAGCCCCACCCCCACCCCGCTCCGCAGCCGGCCTCTGCTTCTTTCCTACATCTTAGCAAACACCCTCTGCATGCCTCCCCAACAGAGCAGAGCCCCAGCTGGCCCCGCACAGGCGGCCGGTTCTCCGCACACTAACAAGTAGAACGCTGCTGTGCTCATTACTCACAAAAACATCTGATTTGAGAAACGTGGAAACATCGTGATGCTGCCATTGGCATCTGCACTGCCACTTCATGGAGCACAAAGTGCCACAGAGGTAATTCTGAGAAGAGCAACAACACAGAGCCACGTGGAGGGGACCTCAGGGATTCACACCCCTTCATCCCTGAGAGATGGGGCTTACAGCTCCAGAGTCTCCAGATCCAGCAACAGCCCCCTCTGCATCACAGCACCTGATGAATGTGGCCAAAACAGCAGACAAGTCCAGAAGGCGGATGAAAAGCAGCACACGCCACACAGGACGCACACCGAGCGCAGCGCCCTGACAGGGACTGCACACTTACAACCCCGCTACGCACACAGCTCTCTGCACCCAGGCTACCAGGCCCCCTTGGATGTGCCAAACACACAATTACTCCAACGGGCTTGTCTGCATCCCACATTTTGTGCTCTTCTCAGGGCCAGGTCAGGTAGAAGAACATAGGGTTCCACATTAAGAATTGGAAATCAGGGGCTGGGGAGATAGGTCCATGGCACAAGTGCCTGCCTGGAAAGTGCAAGGTCGTGAGTTTGAGCTCCAGTCCCACCCGGGTTCCACATTAATAATTGGAAATCAGTCCTTTCACGCAGAGCCTCAGAATGTCACAGTTCCGAGGACAGACGTACAGCGCAACTGACAAGACTGGGGCCAGAGTGCAGCTGGAAGATTGGTGAATGGCTAGGAGGCATTCTGCAAATTAAAAAGAATTAAAAAGAAAAGTACCTTCTATTTCTGGCAGTTATGGCACATTAGATGTTAATAAACTAAATGCTATAATGTATTAACAATATAACCATCATGACCAACTTAGATTTATTCTATAATGTGCAGTTGGCGCAATACTAGGAAATTATACCAATAAAATTCATCACATTAATACGCTAACCAAGTAACAACATGACCTCAAATGATGAAAGGAAAAAGAACTTGATAAACCTCGACAAACCTTTATGGCTTCAAAACCAAGAGCACCGTTCAAACACAGGAAAGATTTCGGAGTGCAGTCTTGCAAATTTCCCTCCAAAATGCAAACCAAAACAACACTGAGAATGGCTCCCACCCCACTGTAGACTCAAGAATAAATGCTGGTGAACTTGTGAGGGAAAAGAAACCTGTCTACACTGTCGGTGGGAACATGGCAGATCCACATATGGAAAGCAGTACAGGGATTCCTCTGAAAACTAAAACAGAAATCCCGCGTGGCCCAGCCACACCCCTCTAGACAGGTTCTGGGAAGAGTTAACAGTGACCCCTGCACACCCCTGCTTATAGCAGCACAAGACAGGATGGTCACATCTTGGGAGCAGCCTGTGAGTCCGGCAACAAGACAGTGGATAAAGAAAACACGACATTCACACACAGTGGCATGCTGCTCAGCCATGAAGAAAGGTGAGTTGAGCCACCTGTAGGAAAATGAATGCAGCTGGAGACCAGAATCCTAAGGAAAATAAGCAGGACACAAAGGGCTGGGGAGACAGCTCAACAGCACAAGTGCCCACCTGGCAAACACAGGGTCCCGAGTTCAATTCCCAGTACAAGAATGAATATACACACACACATAGATACATACACACACACACACACACACACACACACACACACACACACACATATATACAACATAGAGGATTAATCATTACTTTGTATCTTCTTATACAAAAAACCTACACTGTAGGTAGGAGCTTAAAAAAAAGATGACAGGAAACAGGGAGACAGACCTTGTAGAGATAGGAAGGGCGTCTGAGGGTGGCGGAGGCAGGAGGAGAGAAGGGAGGGCATGTACAGAGGACCCAGTGTGGTGTGTGCATGGGCCACTTCCACATAGCAGATGTGCTCGCCACGTACCACACACACACAATCCAGAAAGAAGGCGAAACACATGGAAATGTACAGTAAATGAACAAGAGTTCCTCAAAACAAAGCAAAGCTTTCCCACTAAACTTGGAGAAAGAATAGGACGCCTGTTTTCCCCCACTTACATTCAATACTGAAGTCAAAGATGTTTGGACTAGCAAAATTTAAAATATACTGATAGAATATTGTTATGGTTTATGTCTAGTTGTCCCCCTAAAGTCTCATGCAATCATGGGGCAGGGACTTCTAGAGTTTGAGACTTGAGTCATGATCCATTGAGATGATGTGTTTTAGTACTGATGGGACTATGGGTTTGAGCCTTCTGGGATTATGAGTGTGGCCTAAGGTGGATAGGCTGAGGCAGAGAGCCTGAATGCTATATAAAGAGAGACAGAGAGACAGAGTGATGCTGTTGCTCTCTGCGCCCTGGTTGGTCAGTTGCCTCTGTCGCAATTGTTGCTGTTCCACTACCATAAACTGGATGCTCTCTGCCCTGTTCCACTCAGCCTTGGGCCAGCCGAATATGGACTGAAACCTCCAGCAACTATGAGCTAAATAAACCTTTCCTTCCTTCATTTTGGGTGTCGGGTATTTGTCCCACGAACGAGTAAAGAATAACTAAGACAAATATAAATATTAGAATATAAGTATACATTTAGAGAGAGAGTAAAAAATGGCCAAAACTGTCACCACTCACAAATGACACAACTTCATAGACACTTCAACCAAATCTACGCCACTCTTTCACCTGATGAGTTGCCAGGCCCGACAGCACAGAGGGCCCACAGCACCCAGGACACACAGCAGAATGGCCGCTCAGCCAGGCTTCACCTCTCCTGAGTGCTATGGAGAATGAAAGTGCCCGAGAAGGCTGCTATGTTAACACTGCTGAAGACGTTCATAATAAATTTTTAAAAATTATTAGCTATGCAAAAGGAATGATTTAAATTCACAGAATATGATGAGAATTTATTTCAAATGACTTGGAAAGGCACCAAAATCCATAATAAAAGTTTATATATATAAAAATGGCTAGAACCAGTAGAGATAGGGACCATGAAAGAGCAAAAGAAAATTTTAAAAACAAGAAATGTTTGGCCAGGCATGGTGGCCCATGCCAACAATCCCAGCACTTAGGAGGCTGAGGCAGGAGGATCCCTGTGAGCTGGAGACCAGCTTAGGCTACACAGTGAGTTAAAGGCCAGTATGAACTCCAGAGTGAGATTCTGTTTCAAAAAAAAGAAAAAAGAAACGCTTAAAAGGAAACACCATTATCAGGGAAAATCAAGTGTTATACTCCACGTTTCCGCTTTCTGATAATAGCTGTGAGTCAAGTTTGAACTTTTTAAGATGACTCTAAAAATATTCAGAGGAGCTGTGGAGATATCTCAGTGGTCTAAGCCCGTGGCAAACATAAAGACCCAGGTTCAATCCCCAGCATATGCCGGCCCTATGCTGAGCCTGCCACTGAAACCGGGCTTGGTGGTGCATGCCTGTAATCCCAGTGCCAGGAGGATCACTACAAATCCAAGCTGCATAGCGAGGCCCTGTATGAAATAAATAAAAGATTTTTGATAAATAAATAAATATATTTTGACTTTCAAATGCACAACAGATCCTTCCATGCTACAATGATTTTTTGCTGAGGCTCAAAAACGTACAGGCTGCCTTCAAAACACATTTTACTAAAAAAAAAAAAAGAAAGAAAGAAAGAAAGAAAGAAAAACAACTGAGCAAAGTCAACTGCATGTCTATAAATTGATAGTAAAACTAAGAATGAAATTAGAAGTCCCACGGGCAGTACTGATACAACTGTACTGCTGGGGAGTGGCACACGCGCCAAAGCGAAGTAATTCCCTTTGAATCCATCAGCAGACCTGACTTGGCTCCTGAGATTTCTGACACCTAACAACTGACCTTACCACACAAAAGCCAAGGTCAGAATAGCCAAGAAACATATGGAGCACAAGGGGCAGGCCTGTCCCTCCCACCGGGCATACGGCTACCACATCCATTGACACCACAAGGTGAGGCTGGGTCAGGAGAGGCGAGAGATCAGGGGAACAGCAGAGCATGCCCGAGAAGAGCCTGCATCTCAAACCCAGGAGGCCGGGGACAACACTGACCACGTGAGAACCTGTCACAGAAGTGGACTCCAGCCGCAGACACTATGTGGCCAGCTCTGTGGAGACCACACTCCCGCGTGCAAAAGAGTCAGAATGACCTAAGCGACAGCAAGGTAGGAAAGGAGGCCTTCAGCTGAGGGCTGCAGCTCCTCAGCCCCTCCATGAGAGCGGAACCCACCTGCGTCACGCAGGACACCTGTGCACCCAGCCATTAGGGACCCATGTGTACAGGAGCACATGTGTAAAATGGGTACTACACGTATTTCAAGTATGTGAGAGACGCAGAGGGATTTCAGAGACCCCAGCATTGCTCTATTGTTTAAGCCTGACACTGGAGGTCTGAAGTTCGATTTTTAATTGTTCTTGGAGTTAGATATAAATGTTTAACACACCTTCTGCTCCGATTTTTTCACCTATAAAAATAAGAAGAGAAAAAAGATCTATAGACTGAATTCCCAGGATATGTACCAGAAGAGGCTGACAAGCTGATTACAATGAGGCATATGTTATTTCCCGGGCTCCAACAAAGACATCCTCACCTCTGAAGAAAAAAAGCAATCACGACACCAAATAAAGAGAGAAGGAGTCATGCACCGCAGATGTGACAGGACATCTGGTCCCAAAGTCCCCAGGCAAAGGCTCTGGCATCACCTGGCACCTACACGTGCCAACAAGAATGCTCATGCTGGGAGAGGAAGGACTGGCACTCTAGCGGGGGCCAGAAGACACTGACGGGGAAAACGCTGGCTCCTGGCCCAAGAGCCCGCAGGCTCCAGAGAAAGACCTAAGTCCTGGGTGCCGGCTACAGCACCAGCCAGGCAATGCATTCACACTGGCTGGCTCAACTGGATTTGCAGTGCTGGGGCTAAAAAGGCCGAAGCGAGGCTTAGCAGGCAGCTCTGGGCCAGCCAAGGGGGGACAGTGGGGGCACAGGGCTACAGCCTCGCCCAGACAGTGCTGGGCAAAGCATTTGAAGGCCCTAGTGCTCACAAAATTAGGTCTGAAAGGGACAGCACCACAGGGGTGGGCCACCTACCAAGACATGGCCCCTCGGCCTCCATCTTCAGAACTAGCCCCCCACCCTCAACCCAATGCCCAGAGCCAGTTCCATGCAGCCTGCCTGCTTCACAGCTGGTATGCATGAACTCGCCTCTGCCAGGACCTGCAGCCTAGAAAATGCCATTCCTTAGGTCAGGAAGGCTCCTGGCACCCATTCTAAGCAAGAGTAAAGAACACGGTTTAGCAGGCCTGCCGGGTTCCTGACTCACTCTGTTCAAATGTAATGGGATACCGCTGCTCCGCGGCTAACTGGAAAAGGGCTCTTATTTCTGTAATTTGCGAAATGCTCTGAAAAGCAGATAACCAGAGGCAGGTAATCGGATAACAAAGGAGGAAAAGTCCCCTGGCAGATGATTAATGTATCCACCAGAAGGGCCTGAATGCCACGCTTAGACAGGGTTTTCCAATGAGCTCATTGTACCAAGGGAGCATTCCTGTACACGGGCAGCATGACACATCTGAAGTGCACCTGAAGCAGGCAAAGCTCACTATCTGCTCGCTAGACTTCAGGGAAGCTGACAGGAAGAAGCAAAGCACAGAGGGAGGGGAAATGAAGCAAAGACACAGCCAGGCCCGGAGACACACACCTGTCATCTTAGCAATCGGGAGCCAAGGCAGGAGTAGCCCCGACATTCAAGGCCAGCCTGAACCACACAGTGAGGCCCTGCCTCAAAGTTTTAAAAAGTGAGAAGAAGAAAACAGAAATAGAGAAAGAGGAAAAGGTGAAGGGAAGCGAGGAGGAAATGAGCGGGGCAGAGTCAGCCTCCCTGCGGAGTGTGGAAACAGCACAGAAACATGGCATACAAAGAATACTGGTGGCAGAAATCCCTCCTGAGCCAGGAGAAGCTGGAACAGCAGCAGAGCACACGACCAACAAAACTCACGGCTGCGTCCCTGGTTCCTGCACTGCTGGGTACCACGAGTCACGAAGGCCAGCCGGTGGGGTCCAGGCAGTGTCCTCCTCCCAATATCTCCCTGTCACCTTGGCTGATGGCACACACATGATGTGGGATGCAAAGCAGGCCTGCAAAGTTAAAGCCGAGCACGGAGGAGCAACTAATGCACTGGCAGAGAACTCCTCCAGGAGGCTCCTGCCTTGTGACACCACAATTGCTATGGATTTGTTGTCACCAGAAGAGGCCCCCCAGCCTCAGCTCTACGGTGGGAGGAACCATGACTGCACAATGCCAAAGGGAGAGCAGCTCGTCAAGACTGTGCGGGTCCTGTTCATCATCACACTCGAGGTCACCCAAGGAACCCAGGGGCCCCCTCACCACCAAAGCGGCCAGAGTGAGACCCCTCCCCAGAGGCCCATCCATTCTTCAACCTTGAAGCTGCCATGTCCACAGGGGAGTCGCTGCCCACCTTCCAGACCCAGGCCCTGCTGACACTGACCACCTCGACTCTGCAGTCACACCCTGTGAGCAGGGCTCAGCTCAGTTCTCTGAGCACGTGGCGAGCACTAGGGCAGAAACGCACCAGCATAAACCATTTACACATGAGGTACAGACGAGGTTGTGCTGGGCGGGGATTATCTCTGTTTCCAGATGCAGCATGCACAGCACCCCCAGAGAGGCCTCTCAGGGCCTGCTCCACCGAGCCCACCTGCCTCGCTTGTGTTCCACAACCCGTCGGAACCTCAGCTCTAACAATCTCAGAGTGTTCTCAAGCAGATTTACTGCGCAGACAAGAGATGTCAACATTTAAAAGTGTACTTACCAAAGGGATCAGGATGCAAAACAACAAAATAATTTAAACAGCAACAAAATTCCACTTTGAAGGCATGCCACTGACTTTAGCAACAAAAGACATGAAATCAAGAAGAAATATAAGAAAGCATACACAAGTTCCTTTATCCATGGCATTAAAAACTTCGCTCCAAAGCATAAAAATGGCCTAAAAGAATGGGAAACCAGCATGTTCATAAAAATGAGAGCTAAATTTCATAAAGATGTCAATTCCCTCCAGGGGATCTAGAGCCTATGTGATTTTAAGTATAAGTCAAAGTGACCCTAAAAACAACAGACACGTGCAAACAGAGTAAGGCGAGCAACTCTGGGGAACAAGGACAGGCGCACGCGAGCTCCGCTCCCCTGAACGTGACACTGAACAGAGCTGCGTCAGTTGGCAAGTTGTCCTTGTAAGAAGACACAACTGCACACTCGGACAGAACAGAGCCCAGCGCAGACATACACAAGCACATAGCAACCTGCACAGAAGCAACACTGCGCATGGGGGCGAGCTGGAGTCTGCGATGGCACGAGGGCGGGCCTGGCCTCACCGGCACAGCTACCGACTACTGAGAGATTAAATGCAGAGAGGCGCAAAGCAAAACGCTTACAGAAAATACAGAAGGCCACTTTATAAGGTGTGTGTGGAGGAAAGTGCTGACCAAGAGTCGGGCAAGTCCAACCACACAGAATTAAGAATTTCTCTCCTCCAAGCCCCCAAGCAGAAAAGGAGCAGGAGTGGAAGAAGACATTTGCAGCCCTCGGCAACAACAGGAAGATCAACAACCCTCAAAGCAGGCTGACATGGAAGGACACGCATTTCCAGATCAAGAAACAGGAAACACCTGTAACACACAGAGGTACCTAATTGTGCCAGTAAGCGGAATACAACAGCTGTGGCCTGGTAAGAACACCCACTAGAGAAGCAGAAACAGCGGGCCCAGCACAGCAGGAGCAGCCAGCGGGCTCTCTGCGGTGAGCCTCCCCATTGGCATCCTCCAGGCTGGGGCCTCGACCACGCAACCCTGAAAGTTCTTAGCAAAAGCCTGGCCAGGGTACCTGCGCAGCTGGACACAACAGTGCCCATGACACCATTCCTAGCAACACGTGAGAAACAGCCCAAGCACCCATCAGCAGGATGAAGGCTGGGGAAGCGTGGGGCTACTGAGACCCGGACTATTATGCAACAGATCCAAAGAGTAGGAGAGTGGGGCAAAACCAGCTGTGGAGACTGACCACAAGGAATAACACAGCTCAAACAAGGCCACAGTAGTGAGGCGTCCCTCTCTGGCAAGGCCCGTAGGCATGAGACCCAGGAAAGGGCTGGTCAAGCTCTTGGACAGGGTCTGTCCAGATGCACTACAACACCGAGGCTCGGGTTCAAGGTGACGCAATCATGGTGGCCAATGCTGGCGGGCAAGGGGTTCAGTTCCGAAAGCTGGGGTGATTAGGAGTTTTCACTAGACACACACATGTATTGCATAGAGTCTTTAGTATGTAACAATCACAAAAACATCTTAAGAAGAGTTCACAATTCCTATCAGCAATTACGTCAACTAAGGGAAACTACCCAAAATCTGGCCACCCAGCACCCAACTGAGTAAAGCCCTTCACTTGTACCCACTGTCTTGCTGGTACTACAAGTGAGACACAGCAGGTACTTCCGGCCATGGCTTCTCCTCTTACCTCTGTCACCTTGGGCTGGAGAATTAACGCTTCAGGGCTCATCCGAGGGATGTCGATGTGGATCTGGAGGTGCAGGAGAAAGAAACGCTCAGTGGAAAGGATGTCACCGTCATCCAGGCAGCAGCACATGGTGCCGAGCCAACCCTGCCGCCTCCTCTGCTCTCTGTGCAGACACTGGCCCGTCACCAGTCCTGCTCCAGAGGGGGTGCCCGGAAGCGCCTGCCATCTGGCCAAGGCACACTGTTTTGAGGGCGACAGGTTGGCCTGACAGTTTCCCAACCAAGCACAGGGTGCTGCATGATTAGGAGCAGAGCAGGCCCTCAGCTATTTAGTAACATAATCCATAGCAATTAGTAAACATTGATTTTCAGCCTCTGACACAGAGAACAATTCAAGTACATCAATAGCGTGTGGGTTTCAGCCGTGGCAGCGCCTTCTTGGGACGCAGACCACATTTTCCTCTGCCTCTCAGGGTCCTCATCGAGCCTAGGAGACTGCACAAGATGCACCCAAAAGCCTCTGCTGGGGTCTCTGGTCCTGGCTGGCCGCTGTCTGACAGGAGCTGCAGCAATGCTCCCACCCTGCACGGGAGGGCACGCAGGATCCATGAAAGCACCCAAAAGGGACAGAGAGCACACAGCTGGCAGCGCAGGCCACTGTGCACGTCCTGTCCCATGGGAAGGGCCCACACCCATTCTCCTAGACCACTATGGCACAGCAGTTGAGAAAAGACACATCTGAAACCACGAGGGCCTACAGGTGCGTTTCGTCCCAGGATCTCCTTGCCCTGCTCAGAGGGGAGCCGCACACCACAGAGCCTGGACAGACCGCCTCGCACGCTGGCCTGTGCCTGTAGGTTTAACCACTCTGGCTTGGGCTCAGCCTCCTCATCCCTAAAAAGCCTACTCTGCAGCCTTCAAAGAGACACATACATGCTAAAGATGTGCACCACACTGTGGGGGCAACAGTGCCTGGCAGCCTGATAGCCCAGCAGGGTCAGAAGATGCCAGTGGCTGCACAACGGAGCTGAGGCACAAGAAGGGGGACTACCAGAGTGTCCTGGAAGGCTACTCACAGCCCACAACTCCCTGAGTGACAAGCTTGTGGGCACACACTGTCCCCAGACAAGCACCATGGCCTCCTGCAGGGCAGCAACCAGGTGTCACCTGGCTCTGTATGCCACAGCCAGCAGAGCCCACCTCATGCAGACCACGGGCAACATGCTCATGACCTGCCAGCACAGAGCACCTGTCACACCCCACACCCTGCCACATGAGAAGCAGGGTACTGAGCAGGACTGGGTGGATGGGACTGTGACCTCACCATCGTCAGCCCGCCCCCATGGTGCACAGGCCCGGGGGAGCGGGACAGAGGCCACAATGGGCTCCAACAGCCCTCAGAGGGAAAAAGATCTCTCACTCTGAACAACTCTGCAGGGCCTTGACAGAACAGCTTCGAGTGGCTAAAGCACAGGGCACCTAGGGGACATGCTAAGGCCACCACCACTCTGCCACCCCAGGGGGGCCGTACATCACAGCTTGGGTAGAAATGGCCACAGAAAGAAAGCATAGGGAGCGGCTCCAAGCCTGGTCCAGAAGAATCAGGCAGACAGGAAAAGCCAGTGCTCCTGATATCACATTTTCTCATTTATATTAACGTGGCAATATTTTGGGAATTCAAGATAATGTGGGATCTTTTTATTACCTATCGCAGTAACTAAGTCAAGATGTGTGCAACCTGTCTGTAATTGACTTTCCCTTCAGCAGCTCATAACAGCACACAGCTCAGCAAGTCCTGCTGGTGCCATCTTTTGTAAGTCTTTTCCTTGAATAAAAATACATCAAAAACAGGTTCAAAACAATACCAAATTTATTCATTTTAAAAATCTAGCGAAGTGGGAAAATAAAGCAGGGAAGCTAAAATTTCCTTGCCCAAATCCAAGCACAATCTGCATCCAATCAGTTCCCTGGGGTTCCTGGGTGATAGCCCAGTGTGGCCTGCGAGTGCCCAGTATGAGGCAGAAGGATCGCAAGGAGGGACGGAGGGATGGAGGGAGGGAGGGAGGCAAGGAAGGACCACTGGAAGGATAGAAAGACAGAGGACAGAAGGATGGGCTAGAGAGTGGCAGAGGCAGGGCCGGCTCCTCTGAAAGCCATAATCCCCTCCCAGCCCCCCACCCCTCCCACCCCCGCTTCAGCGGCAGCCTACCAACAGGAAGCTTTCCTAAGAATCCACTTACCTTAAAAACCTTTAATTACAAACCAGAGGTGAGGCCTGGCTTTGGACCTTTCCACCAGATCTATACCCAAGCAACAAGGAGATGGGGCTGTCTGCCCCATGTAGGACTGAAAACCTCGACAGAGCGCCTCTGCCTAGAAGCAGAGCTTGCAAAGAGAAACGCTCCGCACTGACAAGCCTGAGGAAAGCCAGCAGCTGACCGCAGACCCAAGACAATGAAACCAATTAAGACCGAAGCCATTGTGAACTTTCACATATTACTCAGAGAGTAAGAATTATAAAGTCCTCAAAGAGCTATTCTACCAGCAAATTCTGGATATGCTGTGAACCGTAAATCAATTTTAAGTGTTTTTCCCATTATGAATATGATCTGTCAACTGACTTCTCAAGAAACTACAGTTGCACCCATTGCTATCAAACTCAGTAGCAACTGGCAGCGCCTTCGGCTGCTGACTGAGTTCCATCAGAGCAACACTAAGGTGGCAAGGTCACCTCTCCCTGTGTGCACTGACCCCTAAGGCCCCTAACTGAACCATACCAGGGAGCAGAAAGCCTGCCAGTCTCACGGGGCCTCCCTGTCAAGGCGCCAGGAACAGGGCGGGCCAGGAGCGGCCCTGGATCCTCAGACAGCAGCTCCCGCAGACACAAAATACACACCGTCAGCCTGCAGTGGTTACACTGCTAAGCAGAGCTTGGACAGCTGCTTTGCACCTCCAATCTCGAGTACCCTTTTTCTTTTTGTAGAAGGGATGCTAGGTATTATCTTAGCAGAAATTTACCGTTACTGGCTTTCAGATGTACGCATTCATTTATTACAAAATAAAAGTCTGTGCAGCGATTACAGCCGCGCTAGATGAAACACTTCCTCCTGCACCAACATCAAATCAAATCACTTCAAGAGAGACACAGCAAAGAGAAGGGACTCCCACCTGCCGGAACGTGTCGTGGTGGGCTTCATCATTCCTGGAATCGTAATAGTGCTCAATGAAAGCAAAATACTCTTTCTGCTTTCTCTGGAGAGTGGCTGGTCTCCGGTCGACGTTGGCAGGAAGGTAGCCCTGGGAGAGAGAAAAGCAAATAAATATGTGTGTGTGGTTACTGCTGCCCCAGTGCCACGATGAGAAATGAAAAATGAGGGGCCCAGGCCTGTGGAAGTAAGGTAAGTGGGACGCATATGCCTAACTATCGCGTGGCTTCTCTCACACAAGAAACCTAAGTATAAATAAGAGCAAAACAAAAGACAACATAAAACAGGCAGGCAGGCCCTGTGCTAAGAACAGGAGGCCAAGAGACGGCAGCGGGAGTGGAGAAAGATGAAGCCGCGTCATGCAGAGCGGCTCCACACGAGGGATGCAAATGTTCTGTGTAGCAAACAGGCACTGAAAAAAATAAAGAATATTGTGGAGGGGGAAGCTCCCCTCTGAAGTGGACTTGGAGCCCTGAAATCCCATCCCCAAGGAGTGGGAAAGTAGGGTGGGTCTGGATCCAGGGTCTGCAGCCCCTGGCCAGCCGCTCTGGGTCCGCATTTGAACCAGCAAGGGATGGCTGGGATGTCACAGTGTGGCTGGAGGATGCAGCAATGCCTTTTCCCAGTGCCTCACAGACCGGAAGGAACAGGAATCTGGCCGTTCTCATACCCGCAACCACATGCACGAGCGCTCACACATGTGTGCACAAAGCCGCCACCTCGGTGAATCCACCCCTACTGTGCAAACCTCCTGGGCTTCTGGCAGCTGCAGATGCAATATACATGGCGGACTCAGATCCAGAAAGGAACGGCAGCCCCAGAAGCCAGGAGGAGACCAGGCCACCTGGTGTTTCATGTGGCACTTTGGTTTCCTTGTTTCTTCTTTTTACACTAAAGCTACTGGGGCCAAGGAGATAGCTCAACAGAATAAGCACTTGCCTGGCAAGCTCAAGGTCCCGAGTTCATCCCCCAGTACCAAAAAAATAAAATAAAACTACTGATGTAGGATTTAAAAAACAACATGGTTAAGTTACACATTAGGTCCATTTCCACAACCTCTGATGAGGACATTAGATAAGGGCATCAGTTGTGTGGCCACTGGTCCAGGAAGATACAGAGCGCGCACGCACACACACCCCTGGGCCCAGCATGCTTGCCAGGGCCACCTCCTCCTCGGAGATTGCAGGCATGTTCAGGACTCGCTCAGGATGCAGATTTGGGCCCGTGGCCTTCTGAGATTCAGCCACATAGCCACAGGGTCCAGGCAGCTATTTCCCTGTGCCTTTCAATTAGTACCTGGCTGCAGGTGTACACCAGTTAAGCCCCGCCCGCTCACTGATCAACACACAGGCTGCTTCCAGCTGGAGTTATTAGGAATAAAGCTTATTATCAACTGCATTGTACAAAATTTTTGGAAACATTTCTTTTGACTTCTCATGGTCAACTACAATGATACTTCAGTTCACAAATACTTTTGGATATAATTTGGTTCACCAGTGGAGTATCTGGCAAAATTTTGTTGCTGTTTGTGAATTTGGCATCACTGACCATGGCCAGTGGTGGCCAATCTATTGCTTGTGCTGGAAGCTCAGTTGTTATCACTGAACGGTCTACAAGGTTTGCCATCACTGCCCTCGGCCATCGTTCCCACAGGAACATGAATGTGGCCATCCTTTCCAGAACCATGGGAGAAATTAAGTTCATGAATGACGCTATCACTGAGCTCAGGAGTGCAGTCACTGATCACAATGCAGACTGATGTCTCATTTGCTAAGAAACTACCAGGTCTTCTTCCAAAGAGGTCGCCCCATGCTCCATTTCAACCAGCAGCACTGTAAGAATTCCTAATTCCCCTCCAACACTTAGTAATGTGACTCTTAAACGCTAGTCATTCTGCTGGGCACGGCTGTGATGCCATCACTGGCATCGCACCTCTCCAGGTAGCTCTCTTCTTAGGACAAGGACCTGTCTCAGCCTTTCACCCACCTCTAGTCTCAGTGGGTTTCTTGCTGAGTTGCTGGGCTCCACATATGTTATCAATACAAGGTTCACTTTAGAATATACATACTACGATGATATCAGTCTGTCACTTCTTTTTCACAGCTCAAACACGCAAGGTCTACGTTTTCCTGTAATCCAACTCATGCTTTTCTTATGCAGCTAAGTATCTCCTGTGTCCTCCATCAGAAGGACTTTCTTCCTGTTTCTTTCTGCAAGTTTTCTTTAGGGCAAGTCTAGGCTGGGAGGAAGGACGCAGGGACACCACCCTCCTAGCCACAGCGACGGAGACTCCAGGGCCTCCCGAGGGCTCGATGCAGGCCACACTGGGACCTCTCTTCACTGCTGTAAATTGAAGCGAATGTGGAGTTTGCGGCTGGGGCAGTCACAATCCTACAGCAGGAAGAACACGAATAGCAACTCCACCCAGAAAAGCAGAGCTCAGGCTTCCAGGCCTTGGCCATAAAGGCAGCGCAGGCCCAGCCAGGCCTTTAGTTGGGTGAGCATATGTCTTCTAGCTTGTTTAGGGCCTTTCCGCCAGCAGCCACTGCATGACAACACATGTACTGAAGTACAGCTGTGCACCTCCTGCGAGAGACACACCCTCAGGTGAGTCTCCTACTGTGCGAGCCTCACAGCATGAGGCAACACAACTCTAGGCAACCACTGTCCTACCAGCATGCAATACAACAAGCAAACTCACAAAATGTTCGAGTTCACCAAAGGAACACACCTGCGCAGACACCACCCGCATAACAGCCGGACAGCTGCCCCACAGCCCTCAGGAACTGCTGCTGACCTCCTGCTCAGAGAAGTGGACCCACTGCTCTTCACGCAACGTTACGCATGGGAACATGGCTTCTGTTATAGCAGGAAATGGTCAACTACTTTCGCCTTCCTAACACCTCCATGTACAAAACCCATTCTGGTTTCCTTGGTTTTAAACGTATTTGTATCTATACTTTACAGAACAAGACACGCACCTCTGTGAAGTACACACCAGGGCGTGGAATGGTCAGACACACACACACCTTTAAAACAGTTTGCTGAACAACTGTCCAAGTGATCACACCCCCATTCAAAGTGTGCAAAAACTTGTACTCTTCTCCGCCTTTGCCCACACAGGGCTGTTATCGAGCTTTCCCATGGTGGCTGTTGGCCAGGTCTGTGCAGTCTCCAGCAGCCTGCGGTCAGCACCATGTTTCCCCAGGAGTAGTTCGTGCCATGGCGTGGCTGGTGTGTGGGTGCGTGCAGGAGCAGCCCCTTCCACCGATGCTGTCTGCCTCCTCCTTCTGCACCTCAGCTGCAGTCTGACAACTGGCCGGCAAGCCCTGTGGGAAGTGTCCACGTCCTTCCCGGGGCATCAGCGATGTCTTCTGCTGGATACAAGTTCCTGTCTACACAGCCCATCTGTTCATCTTCACAGTTAATCGTTTTCATGTCCGTCCCAGCCTCAGGAAACTTTCCCCCATTCCCTATTCTTTGTTGACATATTTTATTTAAAATCACAAGCACGAAAATGATTAATTAATTAATTTAATTAAATCCAGGCCTGTCCCCAGTTCCACAGCAGGGGTCAGCAACTACAGCCCAACGCGTACCATGTAGGTACGACTCTGCTGGAACACACCAAGCCTAGGTCCTACTCCCTTTGTGCCTGGCCTCCCACCACAGCCACAGCTTGTACACAGCTGCAGATAAGACCAAGTGTGTGCTGGCTGCATGCTTCCTGCAGGTACCTCACAGAAGCAGCGCCCTAGCCCAGCTCACCTGTGAGCCCCGTGGGCTGCAGGCTCCCATCACAGGTGCTTATGTGTAAGTGTGTGAAACCCATCCCCTATTTCAAGAAATTTTCATGATTTGTGGAGGTCCATACTCTACAGAACATACAAGCAATCAGTGTCTGTGATTTCCTGAGGTCAGATTCCTATAGGTGGTTAGCTTAAAGGGATGAGTGAAAAACATTTTAAATTAAACAGGAAAAGACACATTGCCATGAATCCCCCTCCGGATGCCTCCCACCCCCCTTCAAACACGCTCATCCATCCTCTGGCCGCTTTCTGCAGCCACTCTGGAGTCCCTGTCCATAAGGAGTCCCTGTCCTGGCTGTGTTGATGTCCTAAATCAATTCAAAATGTTTCCCTTTCATGTCACTTCTATTTTGGGGAAGAGTAGGACGTTGCTACCAGATCTGGTGAACGTACCATTTTCATCAGCCTACAGCTGGCGAGATGGCTCAGTGGCCTAGAGTACCTGCTTAGGAAACCATTTCCATCACCCACCTTTCTGCCAAACTGCACTCAACAGCAGAGTTCACAGTATTTTTTATCACACCTGGCAAAGACACTCATGAGAGAGGACATCCAGAGCTGCTTTGGAAAGTGCCGAGAATGATAAGATGTGTTCAAAGTGGAGAGGGCCAGTATTTTGAGGATGACCCATGGCAATGTGTTTTTAATTACAATAAATGTTTTTATGTATTTGGCACAGGGTCTCACCACGTATATAATAAAGTTATAATTGTTTTCATTTTTTTATGTATTGCATACATGGTCTCACTATGCAGCTAGAACTTATAGTGATCCTCCTGTTTTCAGCCTCCCCATTGCTGGGATTACAGGCCGAACTACACTGTTGACACATCATGCCCTGGGGGTGGGGCTGGCAGGGCATGGGGCATGGGGGATCAGGGATTGAACCTTGGTCTCTGCATTTGCCAAAGCAGGCACTTAGTCTGCTGAGCTATATCGCCAGCCCTAATAAATTTTTAAAATTTAAACATTAATCTTACTCTGTCATCACACTAGAGGACTTCCAGGCTCCTGGGGCCTTATTCCCAAGAAGCCTTGAGAGAAGAGGTGTCAAATGACACCCAGCGGCCTCACCACACACTGCTGCCCACTACCGTCACCATGGTGACATAATGAATTCCACTACCTTGGAGGGCAGCGCCCACCCCAGAGCAGGCCGGCTAACAGCAATGGGATCCTCAGGCCCTGCTGTGCTGTGCAGTGGCAATGCAAACAGCCAGCTCGGCGGCACCAGGCACATCCCAGCTACCCAGCACACGTGCTGTGTGCACTGCCCAGCCGAGCGGCCACAGTCCCCAGCGACCAGAGCCCCCTGCAGCACAGCCAAGGACAGCCACGCTGAGCAGCCAACGCAGACACAGGTAGCAGCACACATTCTGGGCTCTCCATGTGGCAGCAGGCATAGGGGTTCTCAAGAGACTGGAACACAGGTGAGCAGGGACAAGGCTACACCACTGCTCTCGGCCTCAGCAGAGCCTGCCACCATCACACTGGGCTTTTTTTCTTTACTTTTTCGGAAGAGAATAAAAAACAGTAAAAAAAAAAGAGAGAGAGAGAGAGAAAGAAAGGAAGACAGACAGACAGACAGACAGACAGACAGACAGACAGACAGACAGAGAGACAGACCATAATTGTACTAAACAAAATGACCAGGAATTCCAGCTACGTGAGCCCTGCCCCAGGAGCACTGAGCCAGCGACCGAGCCCAGGTGTGGTGGCGCACGCCTGTAATCCCAGTCCTGGGGAGGCTGGAAGCAGGAGGAGCACTACACGCCCTAGATGCACAGGGAGCCCCTGCACTAAATACATTTTTAAAAAAGTAACAGAATGATAGGAATTCAACAATGGTTGTTATATATTATTGTCTTCAAATGAGTTGTTCAGATTACCAGAAATAAGCATGCAAAATCAGTCCAAAAACAATTAAAAAGAGGGAAAAAAAATAAGCATTAACTGTTCCTTCAAATAGACCAGTACACACTTCGCTCTTTGGGGCCCACCCTCCTGTCCTACCTATCTCCAGCTCCTGTCTCACATCCATGTGGCACTGCTTTTGTGGCATCCCCCTTTCATCATGGGCTAAAATAGAAAAGATCTCTTCACAGGAAGAAACAACTGTGCCCAGGACCCTGTGTACCCCACCCTCCCGCAAGTCCAGGTCTGAGGCCCCCTGTCCTGAGACCCTGTGGACCATCCCCAAGAGCATCCCCTTGCCCGGGCCCTGCCTGTGGACCCTGCCGTGCTTCTTACCTTCCGTGGACCTCATTGACTCACTATACCTTTGTCTCCTCCCACCATGGTGGATGCTACGCCCTCTGGTCCACGGCTCTGACCCAGTGCATGGACCACTTGGGGCTGACCCACAGCAAGCTGGGTTCACATACCTTTCTGGTTTGCTTTGCCTCGCATAGAGGAAAGAGGGATAGAGCAGATAAAGCCTGAGGTGGACAGAAGCACATCCAGGCTGGGCTGGGCAGGGCCAAAGCAGCTGGCAGGCCTCAGGCATGGAGCCATGCACAGCAGCCAGATACAGTGCCAGTGTGCCAGGCCAGGGTGCGCTGCCACACGGGACAGTGGGCTACCACGCCAGGGTGCGAGCAGTGTGGTTCACAGAGGGCCAACAAAGCAAATGCTCTTGGCGATGCTCCCTCTTGCCCACACTCGCATTGAGCCCACCACAGCCCCATTTCTAAAGGAGGCCCATCATCACCGGGCCACAAGGAAGAAAAAGCCCGCGCATATCCCGACACTCCACTCCTAAAGGGAAACGCACATACGCGAGCTGAGGCCTTGTGATAATTAAGCAAGACTAGAAATTATGCAAATGAAACATATTCAAGTATGCAATGAATTTTAAATGACAGAACTACAGAAAACTTAATTGCCATATTAGCATGCTATAAAAACACTAATCATAAATGTAAAACAATGCATGCATATACTTATATCTAAACTGTCCTGGTGACACGAAACCTGCCCATCCCTCCCACTGCGCTCCTGTGCGGACCCCTCCCCATGCAGGGAGCGGGCAAGGGCAGCCTTGGGTGGCGCGAATCCTCCTCACCATCATAGTTACGAGCAGAAAGGCTCAACTAAAGAGCCAAAGATACGGCTCTCCACAGCACTCACTGGTTTAAAGGGTACTACCGTCGTGTGGAATCTCAGTGTTGAGGGGCATTACTGGGGCTTACTGACATGTTCGAGGCAGAGGATGCCTGGTCATCTCTCAGAACTGTCCGGGCCATGCCGGACAGTGAGGTTCCTCCATGAACCCCCCCCCAAACTAAGGCCTAGCCCCAGGTGTGCTGGGGAAAGTAGTCAGCACGCCTGGCCCTGAACGGGGATGGCTCTGGTTACCTGTCATCATGATGAGCACCCTCAGCCCTGGGCCTCTCTCTCCACCTCAGTCCCAGGTGGGCCGCAGCTGACTCCCCACTCACGGAGTCCCAGATGACCTGCCCAGCATCCTGCCAGCTGCACCAAGCCCAGCCCCCACTGCCGCCGCCGCCGCCCCCCCCCCACCCCCCGCACTCTGCTGTCATGGGGTACTGGTGTCAGCTGGACTTGTCCTACAAGCAGCTGAGGAGGTTACTGCCTTTCTTAGAGGATGTTAGGATGCCTGGATATAAATGCTTAAAATAAAAAACACAAAACAAAAATACAGGCAACCACAGCAGGCATACTTTTAGTTTCAAGAGGATATTTAATCAATAAATATTCACGGTTCAGAGCTGCATCTGCATTTAGGAATACAAGGCTGCGGACTTCTTAAGACTCATTAGCAGGAAAGACTCTTAAGCACTGGAGTGAGACCCAATTTAGAGCAGACAGGAGTTCTCTACTGACACAGCTCCAGGAACAATAAAAAAGGAGCCCAGAAGAAGGCTGTCTGTCAACTATTGGGGAACTTTCTGAGCACTGAACTCATTTTCAGTATTAGGCTGGGATTCATGAAGTACGTAGAGGCTTGTGGAGGGCCACCATGCCAGCCAGGATCTTCCAGAGGGCTTTTGGGCACCAGCTCAGTGCAAGGAGAGAACAGCCACACTTCACGCTCCCCCGGACACAGTGCCTGCGCAGCTGCACATGCCCTGCTCTCTAGCTCTCTCTCTCCCTCTCCCTTTCTCTTTCTTCCTGTCTCTCTCTCCTGTCTTTTTCTGTCTCTTTCCTGTCTTTCCCCCTCTCATCTCATCTCTGTCTCTCTTTCTCTTCCTCTCTTCCTCTGTCTCTCTCAGATAACAGTATTACTAGTAACACACACGTGTGCACGCACACACACACACACACACACACACACCTCTTCCCACAGAACAGTGACCTTCTATACTACACTTCCTACATGATAGGTTTGGCCATCCTATAATGAATTTCTGGACACTAAACACCAGATAAGAAGCAAACAGCTATCGAAAAGTATTGTGAATCCTCATTTCTGTCAGCCTCTTCAAACTCATCTTAAAATTAAGCAAAGAACACTAGACTCGTCTTAACCCTAGGTCCCCGAGTAACTGTGACAGGCAGCATGTGGCACTGCTGGCAGCCACCCCTCAGCAGCTGGGCAGCTGTGCTTATGGGAGGAAGGCAGCAGGCTGAGGACAGACTTACTGAGAGAAGCTTCCAGGTCATCGGACGAACTGGCTTAGGGATTCCGGACCAGCTGAGCTTCCGCAATTCCTCTGAGGACAAGAGAAAAGGAGTAAGGACAAGAGGTGAGCTTCTTCCCTGGTGCCTCAAAACACTCCACCAGGGTTTTGAGGGTCTCTGGAAACAAAACCAGAATAAACAAATAAATATTTCAGCGACTGATTTTTGGGAGGAGAGAGGCTTTTGAGACAGTCTCACTGTGCACTTCAGGCTGGCCACGAACTCACTATGTAGCCCAGTCTGGCCTCATGTTCACAGGGATCCTCCAGCCTCAGCCATCCGAGTGCTGGGGTGACAGGTGTACACTCCTAAACCCTCATGATCACTCACAGTGTAGGAGAGAAAGGAAATTACACTTGGTTCAAACAAATCCAAAAGCCACCTGCTTGCGTGTGTCCCCACAGCCTCTGGGGATGGCGAGGGCTCTCCTTCCTCCCTCCCCAGATGCAGCCTCCAACACCCACCCACTGCTTTTCTCTGTGAGTCCCTTCCCAGCCCCATGTGCATCCCCAGGCCCCAGCCCAGCCCCCTTCATTGGTTTCTCTGTCCTCTCCCATGCCACCTGCCACGGTGGGATACCCGCAGCCTGTGGTTTCCTGCCGTGGCTTCGGAAGCAGCTGCTATCTGGAGGCAAGCTAGCCTGTGCCGCATTCACTCAAGGTACAGTTGTGTCACATGCAGCCAGGACTTTGGGCATAAAAGCACAAGTCAGAAGTACTTTTCCAAAGCCAGCAGGTAGAAAGAGGCAGATGCAGGAGGCCTGGCCAGAGACAGAGGCAGGGTGGGGCTGAGCCATCAGGGGTGCAGGACAAGGGCAAGGGGCCTTCATGCCCTTTTTTTGAGAGCCCAGTGCACGCACCCTACACAACCACAGAGCCTGGTCCACATGCAGGCGCAGCAACACTGGCCCAGCACCACCAAACCAATCTCCTTCCCTAAGTGAGAACCCACCATTAGGCTGTTCTCCTAGCCACTCAGAGGTGGTGACTAATACTAACAAGGAAAGAAATGATTAAAGAGAAAACTTTGGTAATATAATCAACAAGATACAGAGACCCGACATCTAATCTTTTTCTAATTACTAAAGTCTAAGTAAAGTAAGTACAGAATAATTGGGCGATGGTACCAGCAATAACTTATATTTTACAGCAATCTCAGAAAAATATCAAATCTTCCCTAGTTCCCTCAGGATATTATGAAATGCAGGAACCTAATATCTGAACACCGAGAAGGCAGCGTCTAGCAAGCATGCTCCCAGGGCCTGGCCCTCTCCCCTGCACGGCTCTGGCTCTCTCATTACAGTTTCAGAAAAGACTCGAGAAAACTGGCTTGTTGACGTTCTCTGAACCTGTCTCCTCATTAAAAGGAACTGTCAAAAGGTCAAAAATCTTGAATACACAGCGGGAGACCCAGCTCTCTTTCTGCTTAGAGAGCGTTTTCAGGAACATGATCTCCCCTGATCCTGAGGACAGCCTCAACACATCAGGGCCGCCCTGTGCTCCAAGGGAGGATGTGAGGGCGAGCAAAGCCATCCGGGAGCTAAGCTGCCTGCATCACCAGGGGCCTCCTACTGCCTTATCGCTGATTCTTAAAGAAGTCTGTAACAAATTCTCACTAACATGGAGAGATCTGATCTAAAATCTTAGCCCATCAAAACACAGCAGATTAGCCAAAGAACAATATACACAAGCAGGACTTCCTCTGAGAGGGAATGGTCCCACGCAGGAAATCCTGTCACTGTGCCATGTGCTGAATCAGTTGATGGGGAGAAAGCCATTGTGACAAGTGCCAGGGCAGATGTGCCCCAAGGCCCACTCACCCCTTTTTAGCAGAATGTCAATTGTGCAGAGTGTTCACACCACCCCTGCAGCTTGGGGTGGAGGAAATTGGGCCCACCTCACACTACCCCAAATGTGCACCTAGGCAGGTTCTCTTCGGAGCTGGGCAAGCCTCAGAGCGGCTGAGACCACAGACCAGGGACACCACCTGAGCCACTGAGCAGGCCACACACACCAAGCTTCAAGGAACACTGCTGTTCCTGGGAAACCACTTCGAGGCAACCTTCTCTTCCTTCCTCTGAGCATGCCATGATCACAGCGGAGGCTAAGATCTGGCAACCATCTAGTACTCCACCAGCCTAAGAAGGCAACTATGACGAGGAAGACCAGGCAGGAAACACGGGTTTGAGCTACCAAGCAGGACAGCAGGGTACAAGACCTTTCCAAAATCAGCAGGTTTTCTACTGGCGAGAAGAGAAACAAAGTGCCACAGGCTTCATAAGAACCACGCAGTACCACATGAAAACACTATCAGGCTTCGCTTACGGAAACATGAAAGAGAAAAATCTCCCACGTTCCCTGTTATAGTTTACATCAAGGACGTCTTCCAAGAGTTTCATGTACTCATAGGGAGGGGTTGGGAAGAGGACTGGCCCTGGAGCTGGCTTGCTGTCAGGAGGCAGGGCTGGTTACATGGCTAGGTGGAGGGGAAAGGGAATGGATGGATGGATGGATGGATGGATGGATGGATGGATGGATGGATGGATGGATGGATGG
>PVKN010006364.1:9665-28789 GCA_004027915.1 Capromys pilorides
ATGGTTCAGTGGTCTAAAGCGCCTGCTTAGGAGGGCTCAGGCAACTGCGGGGACTGCAGTTCGATCCCCGGCACCACATGCTGCGCCAGCGCCACCACCAGGGCAGGCTGAGCCAGCCACAAAATGAATAAATAAAGAAACAAACAAACACAACAAGCAAACAAATAAATAAATAAATAAAATTAAAAAAAAAAATAGGGCTAATAATTAGCTGGGCGTGGTGGCACATGCCTGTAATCCCAGCACTTGGGAGGCTGAGGCAGGAGGATCACTGAAAGTTCAAGACCAGCTGGGGCTACAAAGTGAGCTCAAGGCCAGCCTGAACTACATAGCAAGACCCTGTCGCAAGACAAAAACTAAAAAAAGGCAAATAGCTCTAGGTCTCAGCTCCCATCTGCCCCTCCTTGCTTTCAGTACCTTCCCCAGCTTCCCATCAACCCTCTTGTTCTGAGCTGTTTCACTTTCACCTCTGAGCCTGATAAACGGGAAAGAAACTCCCAACCTGAAAGATATCTGGCACAAGTTTTTGCTTTTTTAAAATTGAAGAATGAACAACAGAGGTTAGGAGCAGAATATATTTATTCAGGGAAAGAAAGTTTCTGTATAACAGAGGAATAGAAGGGGACCCAAGTGGATAACCAAGGACCCTCCCTTTTCTAGGGATGTTTATAGAGCGGGGTGGGACAAAACTACGGTCAGCCAATAAGATTACAAGTATAACTGCTCAGATAAAAGTGATTAAATTGAGATCAAATGGAGAATTGAGTCATGTAATAAATGGATGTAAATATAAAGCAGGGACTTTTCCTAAAGGTGGGTAAGCCAGTGGCTCTTCCCAGCTTTTTTGTTTTCATTTTTGTACTGAGGATTGAACTCAGGGCCTTCTTGCTACGCAGGAGCTAATGCCACTGGACTATCTCCCCAACCTTCCTGGATTTTTTAAATTCTATTTTTTTAAGATTTATGGGGGCCTTGGAGATAGTTCCATGGCACAAGTGCCTGCCTGGCAAATGCAAGGTCGTGAGTTTGAACCCCGGTCCTGAAAAAAAAAAAAAAAAAAAAAAAGATTCATTTATGTATTTGGTACAGGGTCTCGCTACGCAGCTTGGACTCAGTGATCCTCCTGTCTCAGCCTCCCTAGTGCTAGGATTACAGGCATGAACCACCACACCCAGTTCTGATGGTTGGCAAGGCATGGGGCTGGCACAGCATGGTACTGGGGATCAAACTGGATCCTTGCACTTACCAGACCACCAAGCAATCTCCCCAGCCCTCTGGCTTTTCTAAAGTCATTGATACCTATTTAAAATATAAAGCCCTAAGCCGGGCGTGGTGGTGCATGCCTGTAACCCCAGCACTTGGGAGGCTGAGGCAGGAGGATCAGTGAATTCGAGACCACCCTGGCTACAAAAGTGAGTTCAAGGTCAGCCTGAACTGCATAGCGAGATCCTGTCTCAAAGACAAAAAATAAATAAAAATAAAATATAAATCCTTAATGTCTATCCCTAGGGAGGTATGTGGGTGCATGTGTTTAATCTTTTGTCTCCAGGTCTAGTCCACAGTAGATGTGCCCGTCTCTCTCACCGTTGTAAGATATTTTGTCTTCCACACTGGTTCTTTGAGGGCCTAGCCCTGTCTGGCTGCCTGTAATATTTTTATCTAACTCAGCTGCCTACCACACTCGATCTTAGCCAAAAGGCCGAGAAGCGATTCAGCTGCCTACAGGACCAGCCCACAGACCCTTTTCTTCACACACATCACGTTGGTGCCTTTGGCCACGCACCTGAAACCTTTCTATGCTAATATCACAATGTGTTTTACTGGCTCTCTGATCAAACCTACAATGCAGCCACTGCAGTACTCATTCTGTAGAAGAGGAACACAGGCCCCTAGGTTTGAGAAATTCGCCAAAGGACACAAGCTTGAACAGGGTCTCGCCTTGCAGGCTCAGGTACCACTGAAGCCTCAGTACTCCTGGGCACCATCTCCAGACCTTGGAATGTGCTGCCCTGCCAGGGTCTCCTCCCTGAGAAAATTTCCCAGTCAAGCCCCGTGACTCACCTTACGCTCCAGGGGACAACTGAAGGTAGCATTTTACCATCACCAAGGGCTAATCTGCTTAAGTGAGAGCTGGAGCCAAAGACTAAATTCGCGGAGGTATCCCTAAGCCACTCCCTCAGTCCTCATGAAACCCATTAACAAGCATCTACGCAAATGAATGCCTATCCTCTGCTTAGTCCTTTGAATTCGTGGGGTGTCCCCTCCCATTTAGAGGCGCGAGAGTGGGACCCAAGCCAAAGGTCAGGAGGTCCCCCTTTCCGGCCTCAAGGAGTCCAGGAAATTGTTTAGTAACTTCTGACTGGAATTCTGGAAGCTTAAGGTGAAGATCCCAGCTCCACTCTCACACTAGCACCCCTCACGGCAGACTTAAAGTGTAATCTTTTCAAATCCAGCCATCCTGAAAGATCCTGGCCTGGGAAAGTTTACCGCCTAGAATAAGGACGGAGAGAGGGCAAAGGGAAGGGGCGTCTCGGGCCGGCGCGCCCCACTTCCCAGTGCCACCTCCCGGAGTGGGTTCAGGGAATCTGCACCTCCCGACCCCGCCTCTCGGCCGCGCCGCCTCCTCCCCGCGGCGTTTCCTGCCCCCACCCCGCCCCTCGGTGTTATTTAAGGCGCCCCCCTGCCGCCTGGCGAAGTCCGGTAGGGCTACGGCGGGCGCCGCTCTGCCGTCCTCCTCGCCCCCCCTCGGGCCGGCCAGGCAGGAAGGCGGTGAGTGAGGTGGAGGGTGGGGGTCGGGGTACTTGCTACGGGGCGCACGCCGGCAAGGAGTGCAGTTCCCACAGGGGCGGCAAAGGATCCCCAGGGTGTTCCAGCTCCAAGTTCTCACGGCGCCAGAGAGAGCCAGTTAGTTGAACCCGGGTCTGGGTTCCAGGGCCAGGCTCAGACGGCTTTGCTCTCAGAAGCAGCATCCTCCCACTGCTCTCTCCCCACCTTCCTTCCCCCTAATGTCCTGGGAGCTTTGTGGCCTGTGCCTCCACCCTACAATGACAATAGCTTTCAAGAGCAGAATTTGGCCGCAGTTGGGGGTCAGGGGGCAGCAGCAAGCTACCCTTCCCAGGCTTCTGGTGGCCATCGCCGCAGACAGGTGCGGCTCATCGGGATGCTGCCTTCACCGGGACAAATACTGAGCTCCCCTCAGCCCCTACCACCGCACCAAGGTTAGACTGAGGCCCGCTGATGAGATAGGGTGGGAGCAGGGGCCCGAGGCTTGGCGTCCCCTGAGAACCTATAGATAACACCTCCCCTGTGCCCTTGTCTGGGAGAAGCCGGCCTTGGGCAGAAGAAAGGCCATGCATAGTTGTGGGGCTGGATTCGTTCCTCCAGTTGTTCCCATGGGCAAAGGAGCCCAGATGCAATCCGGAGGTCCTTAGGCTGCAGTCCTCCCAGGGCTCTGGAGGGGGGCAAGTGGACACAAGTTTGTGATTAGACAGGGACCCTAGCTGCCCTGTAGCCTTACACTGAGAGAAGTAAAGTGGGGAGGGGGTCACACACAGCTTGTGGGCCAGCAGGCAAAACTCAGCTTCAGTCCGGATTCCCTGCTGAGTGTGGGTCTCCGTGGGCAAGGCAGGTACCCCAGCGCCCCGCCCCCAACATCCCCAGCCTGCAGGTTTGTTGCTAGGACAAATTGAGAAGTGCCCTGCAGACACAACTCTGTCTCCTTGCAGACCAAGGCCAAGGCTGAGGCCGAAGCTGAAGCTGAAGCCAAAGCCAAAGCCAAAGCCATGGGTGACTGGGGCTTCCTGGAAAAACTGCTGGACCAGGTCCAGGAGCACTCCACCGTGGTGGGCAAGATCTGGCTGACCGTGCTCTTCATCTTCCGCATCCTCATCCTGGGCCTGGCGGGTGAGTCGGTGTGGGGTGACGAGCAGTCGGATTTTGCGTGTAACACAGCCCAGCCTGGCTGCACCAATGTGTGCTACGATCAGGCCTTCCCCATCTCCCACATCCGCTACTGGGTGCTGCAGTTCCTCTTCGTCAGCACACCCACCCTGGTCTACCTGGGCCACGTCATCTACCTGTCCCGACGAGAGGAGCGGCTGCGGCAGAAGGAGGGAGAGCTGCGGGCCCTGCCGGCCAAGGACCCGCAGGTGGAGCGGGCTCTGGCAGTCATAGAGCGTCAGATGGCCAAGATCTCTGTGGCAGAGGACGGTCACCTGCGGATCCGTGGGGCATTGATGGGCACCTATGTGGCCAGTGTGCTGTTTAAGAGCTTGTTAGAGGCTGGCTTCCTCTACGGCCAGTGGCGTCTCTATGGCTGGACCATGGAGCCCGTGTATGTGTGCCAGCGTGCACCCTGCCCCCACCTTGTGGACTGCTTTGTCTCTCGGCCCACAGAGAAGACCATCTTCATCATTTTCATGCTGGTGGTTGGACTCATCTCCCTGGTCCTCAACCTGCTGGAGCTGGTGCACCTGGCGTGCCGCTGCCTCAGTCGGGGGCTGAGGGCACAGCAGGGCCAGGATGCGCCCCCAGCCCAGCCCACATCCTCAGACTCTTACCCTGACCAGGTCTTCTTCTACCTCCCTATGGGCGAGGGGCCCTCGTCCCCCACATGCCCCAACTACAGTGGGCTCTCATCCAGTGAGCAGAACTGGGCCAACTTGACCACAGAGGAGAGGCTGGCTTCTTCGGGAGGCCCCCTCTTCCTGGACCCGCCCCCACAGAGTAGCCAGAAGTATTCCAGCCGCCCCAGCAGCTCTGCTTCCAAGAAGCAGTATGTATAAGGGGCCTTGGGCTTATGTCACTTACAGAGGTGTCTTGAGCAGTTGTCTGGCTGCCTGCTCCTGGATGGTTCTACAGAGGTAATTGGACTATGGAAGTAGCTGGTTGCTGGCCAGAAGGCTGCAGGGACACCAGAGGCCTTCCTGGGACCATCAGGCACTATGGCATCCTCTCCAGACAGGGTCTCTTGACCAAGGGGTTAAGGGATCATTTCCACCTGATCCAGAGGGATCCCAAGCCACCTTGGCGGTCCCATTAAGGAACAGTCACCTCTGCCCTGGTTGTGCACACATCGTCTCCTCATAGGAAAAGACTGCAGGATCAGCGCTGGTCACAGAGACAGAGCTCATGCCAGGCTCGACCCAGGCCAGAGGACTCGTTTTCATCACTCCTTCCTAGTCCCATTGTTCATGCTACTACTGAAATAAACAGGACTTGGTCACAAGTGAGGTGCTTATTGATTCTGCCATGATGTGCCTCCAGGCGGTGTTGGAGGCTGTTATATTGTCCACACTTCCCTTTGTTTAGTACTGGTATAGCCCATGACTGGTCTCTGCAGCCCCAGCTCCAGCAGGTGCCCTAAACCTTCATGCTCCATTGTGGTGCTTCAAGGCTCTGAGCCCTGTTTCCCCTTTCGAAATGCTCACCTGCACCTTTCCTTTCCACCTGCGCCCCTGCTAATCCACTTGTTCAGTCATTAAGCGGCCCAAATAGTGTCACTTTCTCCCTCTGTCCCCTGTAATGTGCTACCTTACAAGATAGGTTGTTCCATGTGTCTACTTTCTTTCGTATGCACCAGATGAGACTGACAGAGCCCGAGTATACCCCATGTACCCTGCACAGACCCCAACTAGCCATGGGTCCCTTGGGGTTGCAGAGGGAGGTTTAGTTCACTCGTCCTCCCTGCCTTGGCCCTTTCTATTCTGCCCACCATAAGGAGCAACTGAAGGGTCCGCATCACAGCTTCTCTCTGTGTATCTGAAGCTCCAGGGATGACTAGACAAAGGCAGTCTAAGTGTCCTTCCTGAGCGCTTGCAAGCCCCACACTGCTTAAACACTCGAAACTGTGCCCAAGACAGAGCTGTGGTGCGAAAGAAAGAGTACAGTGGACTTCGGCACCTGGAGGTCCTGGCCTGGGGTCCATCCCTTCACCTCCCTGTGTTTGTTTTCTCATCTGTAAACACCTGCCTCACTGCAATGAGAAGGGGGCCGAGTAAGTCCCTTAGTGCTCCCAGGGAAGCGCTTTCAATCCCCAGCCCAGCATGAACTCAGACTGTGAAGTGAGAGATTGGGTTAGAATGGATAGGAAGGAGCAGTTCACACCTGGGAAGGACATGGCTCCCGGAGACCAAGGCCCACTTCTGAGGGCGCCCGTGAGCTCAGATCTGTGGTCTCTTGGAGCCTGCCCTGCTTGAGGCTGCCCAGAGGGTATATTTCCAGTATTCCCTACTGCTCCTAGTTTGGAAAGGTGGAAGGAGAAAGATTTAAGTGAGAGAAGAGAGGATCCTTCATCCACACAACTCACCCACCCTGGGCTTGCTGTGGGGCCGAAGGTCTGTGTGTCTGGTCCTAGACTGGTGGGCACACACGAGGGCAAATGGGCTGGGGCTTAAAGGTAAGGCTAGGGTAGCTGGGGAGGAGTTGGTTTGGGGAGGAACCATGCATATGGAGTTGGCGCAGTGGGGATTGGCTGAGAGCACCATCTCACCTGTCTTAGTTTGCTAGAGCCACTGTAACAGTACCAAAAGCTGGGTGGCTAAAGCACCGTAAGTGTATTTTCTCTTAGTTCTTCAGGCTACAAAGTCTAGGCTCAAAGGCTGGTTCCCCAAGGGCCATGGGGAAGACTGTTCCATGCATCTCTCCTGGCTTCTCAGAGATTTCTTGCCATCCTTCCTTTCCTTAGCATCTAGAAGCATCTCCTCCATCTCTGCCTCTGTCTTCACATGACATTCTCCTTGGATGCATATCTGCCTGTGTCCAAATTTCTCCTTTTATGGAGTTCTGGGGATCAAACTCAGGGCCTTGTGCATGCAAGGCAAGAGGTCTACCATTGAGTCACCACATCTTAAGCCCCTAATTCAGGCGCTTGTGTGCACTGAACTATATCCTCAACCTTAAATTTCACCTTTTGTAAGGACAGTAGTCTTACTGGATTTAATCCAGTGATTTAAAATTAAAGACCTTATTCCCAGATAAGGTTACCTTCTGAGGTAATGGAAATCAGGATTTCAGTGGCAGGGAGGAAAATTCAGTCCATCCCTCCCACCCCCACATCCCACTGGTCTCTACTCTGAACTCCTCTCAGATGCTGAGGAGAACATGAGGCATATATTAGACACAGCATCTCCATGGTGGCAGGCCCTGACAGGTCCATACCTCCTTCTTCTACTCCCTTTCTCCTCCTGCCAGCCCATTCCTGACTATTCCCAAGGCCTAGGCATACGCTCTCGGGCCTAGGCCATCTGTAGGCCACTATGTCCCCTGCAATTAGGAGACAGAACTCCTGCTTCCCTCCTCCTCATGTGCACTTGATGGTGGGCTCTTTCCATTCTCGAGGCCTCAGTTTCCCCACTGAAATGAAGGGGTTGGGTGAAAATCAGGGCCATTAAGTGAGAGGATTGCTGCATGGGGATTTCTCACTAATCACTGGTTTGCGGCATATGACCGATCCAATGTTTTTCATGCATCAGAAGAGAATCTAAAAAGATCAATTCCAGCCCCTTGAATTTGCATTGCCTTCCTGAGTAGGAAAGAGAGGCTTGGGGTTCCATGGAATCACTAGAATTGTGCATGGCCTAAGGTCATCTATCTGTGACTCCCCAGAGCCTGAGAAAGTGGGCCCTGCATACTAACAAGGCAGAGAGCTGCTAGGCTCAGGGTGATAGCAAAACTTCTTCCCAGGCTCAGGAGATGTCTCGGTGGACTAAGGGCCTGCCTGAGCAGCACAAGGACCAGGTTCAATTCTCTGCCATGCCCAGCCACTGAAACCAGGTGTGGTAGCAACATGCCTATAATCCCAGTGCTAGGGAGGCTGAGACAGGAAGATCACTCTGAGTGTAAGCTGTGTAGCCAGTATTGCCTTTTTAAAGGCAATACATGATCATTGTAGACAACAGGTTCCACCATTCAGGGGTAACAACTATTAATAGGAGTCATTCCTTCTAGCCTTCTTCCATGCACACATTTAAATAAAATCTGAGTAAAAGTGTCTACAATTTTGCGTTCTCTTTCTTTTATTTTATATTAAATCATAAGTCTTTTCCTTACATTATCATCTTTGGAAATATTGTTTAATGGCTATATAACAAGGCTTTTTCATTAGGTTTTTTTGGAGGGGTTTGAGATAGCGTCTTGATGTATAGCCCAGGCTGACCTTGAGCTCACAGTGACCTGCCTGCCTCAGCCTACTGAGTGCTGGGATTACAGGTGTGCACCACTACACCCAGCCTATCATGTGCTTCTCAACTGTGACCCCAATATTGAATTTTTAAAATGTTTATAACTAAGGCTGGGGATATAGCTCAGCAGCACAAGCACCTGCTTAGTAAGCATAAGGTCCTGAGTTTGATTGCCGGTACCCTCCCCCCAATGTTTATAAATAGTGTTCTTCTATACTAAATTGTTCTGTGATGTAGACACCTGTATATAAAAGTTTTTCAAATATTTCTTTCTTTAAGGAAAGAAATGGTGTTCCAAGAAGTAAAGTTACTGGGTCAAAAGGTATGAAATTTTAAATTAAGAGAAATTTAGGGGCTTTTTAAAAATCAGATTGTGAAAGTGATTCCTTGTTCTACAGAAACATAGAAAAATGCAAGCTAATTACAGAACTGAAAGTACGGTACCAACTGCCTCCAAGTGGGGTGGAAAAGAGCTGACCTTAAACAGCGCCCCTTCATCCCAGTGGAGGTGGTCACCCCTCCCCACCCTGCGGAAGGACAGAAGTGATTCCCTGGAGAGGATAAAACAGTTTCGGGACAAGGAAACACTACATGTGCATGAGAGTAAGAGCTTGAGGAAAATGCAGAGGTATTAAATAGGAGCTTACATACAATGGTGAGACCTCAGTGACCCTACACCTTTCAGTCCCCAGAACACTGGTTGCTGATTAAAGCAAAGGAAAGAGGCTGACCCAGCCCCAGCCCACAGATCCTGGAAGCCTCCCTTGGGGAGGTGAACTACAAATCCCAAACTCTGAAAAGGACTACCTAGGAGGAACCAGGGAACAGCACCCCAGGCAATAGGAATAGTGCTTTCCAAGGCTCTGGAGAAGAAAACAGGCTTGAAATGCTTGTTGCCCAGGATTGTTTTGTGATTTTTTTTTTTTTTTTCAGGCAAGATTTTACTATGCAGTTCAGGCTGGCATTGAACTCACTTTGTAGCCATGGCTGGCCTTCAACTCAAAGCAGTCCTCCTGCCTCAACCTCCCAAGTCCTAGGATTACAAGTGTGCACCACCATGACTGGATTACCCAGGGTTGACCTTGTACTTGCCTGGCAGGCACTTATATCATGGAGCAATCTCCCCAGCTCCTATTTTTATTATTTTTAACAACTTCATTTTTACAGTAATTTTAGACCCACTGAAAAGCTGAGTAAAAGAGAGATTTCCCTTAGGATCCCTGCCTCTACAGGGTTGGTACTGTCAACAACTCCAGCCAATCAGTTACAACTGATGAGCCCATATTCATGCTGCATTCTCACTGAAAGGCCCTAGTTTGCATGAGGACCCACTTTGCTCCGCTCAGTGGCCCTGATGTTTTATTTGGCTTTGGTGTTTTTATTGCCTTTTCTTTGGGGGAGGGGGATGCTGGGGCTTGAACTAAGGGTCTTGTGCATGCTAGGCAAGTTCTCTATCACAAAGCTCTCAGCCCTCATGGCCCTTTCTTAGGTATGAGCACACAGCTGAGGGCCCTAGGCATTTGAGAAAAGCATTTTACATGAAAGGGTCTGAAATAAACAATAAACTTTTCCAAAGAAAAGAGAAATTTTGCGTGAAGGACACTTTTTAAAATTATTTCTTTAGTCAGAGAAGTAAAAGAGATTATTGCATCCATGAAGTACAGAAGAAAAGGTCCTATAAAGAAATACTGGCAGAGAACAAAAACTGAATTACTGCAAAGTAAAAGCATGAGAGAAATGAAAACTTTAGTAGAATGTTTGAAAGACAGTTAAACAACTCCTCCAGAAACTACAGTATAAGATAAAAATAAAGACATTAAGAAAAATTTTTTTTTTAAATCAGAGGACTGGTCCAGCTAACAGAGGTTCCAGAAAAGTAGAATGGAAAAAGTGACGTAAGGAATTAAAGGAAATTCAGTACTTTGCAGGCTGAAGGGCCACTGATTACTCAGCCCTATGGACTAGTGGTCCAGGCTACTGAAGACTTTTAGAGCAACAGACAAAAAGTGCACCCACAAGTTTTCAGAGAAAGAATAGAGCACCTTGGCCTTGAGCATCCGAGGGACCTTAGACTTTGCAAGAACACTGGAAGCTACAAGACAGTGGAATAGTGGCCTCAAAATTTCACCATGATTTTCAACCTGGAATTCTAGACTCAGGCCTGCAATATTTTAATAACAAATAGCATTTCTTGAAGATTTTAATAAACTTGCCTGTAAAGCCAGCTGGACCTAGTGCCTTTTAAATGTCATTTTTAAAAAAAAAAAAAAAATTTTTTTTTATAGTCTTCAGTCCTAATTTGTCTACTCAAGTTTCCTTTATTATGAATTTAACTTAATAATTTGTATTTCCCCACCATTAAAAAATCTACTGGAGGGGCCAGTGAGATGGTTCAGTGGTCTAAAGCGCCTGCTTGGGAGGGCTCAGGCAACTGCGGGGACTACAGTTCGATCCCCGGCACCACATGCTGCGCCAGCGCCACCACCAGGGCAGGCTGAGCCAGCCACAAAATGAATAAATAAAGAAACAAACAAACACAACAAGCAAACAAATAAATAAATAAATAAATAAATAAAATTAAAAAAAAAAAATGCCTACTGGAGTTAGGTATTCAGTCCACCTTATCTAATTATACTGTATATCCTCATTTTGTTTATACACGAACTTTACAAAAAGTCCTAAATAAATTGTTCCTTGGTTTCTGTACGTGCCATGCGGATATGTTTTATAACCAGGATTATTCTAGTTTGGAAATAGAATTGGAAAGCTTTTCCAACTAACCCCCCTGAGCCTTTTACAAGTGAGCCACCACTAAGCATGAGCTTACGTAGCTGGGAATTAGGACAATAAAAGCAACAAATCTGACACCTACACTGAAATCTGCAGTTAGATGTCATCAGGTCCACTCCAGTCATTGATCCACCCGACAAGAACCATCCTTTTCAATCTGGATTCTGTCGCCAGAATGTTCATCATTCTGAGCCTTGACTGATTGATTCTTCAGCTGATAAAGCTAAGACGCGAAAGGCAATGAAATGGCGTTCCTTGGAGCTGCTGCTGATTCCTCAGCCTAGACGTCTGAGGACTTGGTTAACTGGAAATATATTTCTTCTTTTTTTTTTTTTTTGGAAATATATTTACAAAGGTCCTTGTCCCTTTCTCCACCTCACTCCACATGACAGCAGGCTGCAAAGCGTCCATTGTGGAAGAGCTGGCTATCGGGGTGAATCGCTGAGCTTAAGTCGTCTCATCCCAGAGGAATTTCTAAAGCCAGAAACAGGAACTCTAGAGGAGGGAGGATGAATCCCAGCAGGCAGGATGAGAGCTGACTGATGCAGGCAACCAGCTCCAGCACGGGAGCTATCAAGCTTCCAAGCAGAGCTGCCCAGGAACGCATGCCCCAGGAAAATGGGCTCACCGAAGTCTGTCGAATTAAATTCAGCGGAACTCAGAGATTCTGACAGAGCTCAGAAAAAGTCTTTAGGATTAGAAAGGCAAACACCAGGCTTTAACCATGGAAAGAACAGGCCCTGTTCATGGCGGGCAGTGTCTGCCAAGGACAGAGCAGAGTCCACCAGAGTCCATGATTTCCCAGGAGGCTCTAGAGTGACCTCCGAAGGACAGAGAAGATAACAGCAGGGTGGTTTGGAGCCAGACACAACTGCAACAGATAATGAGGGAACAGAACCAAGACCAAGACAGAACGCTTACCAATCAGGCCATGACATCAGAGGGACTTTTGACATTATTTTCAAATGAGGGAATGCATGTAATTATATTTCCTTTTTTTTTTTTTTTGCATTACTGGGGATAGAACTCAGGACCCTGCGCTTGCCAGGTAAGGGCTTATGCCACTGAGCTATCTCCCCCGCCCTATTTCTTTTCTTTTTTAAAAAAATATATATCTGGGGGCTGGTGAGATGGCTCAGTGGTCTAAAGCGCCTGCTTAGGCAAGCTTAGGCAACCCCAGGGATCGCGGTTTGACCCCCTGGCCCCACATGCTACGCCAGCCCCACCCGCAGGGCAGGCTGAGCGGCCATATATAAATAAATAAATAAATAAACAAACAAACAAATTATATATATATATATGGTACAGGGCCAGCAAGATGGTTCAGCTGTCTAAAGCACCTGCTTAGGGAAACTTAGGAATTGGAAGGACCGCGGTTTGATCCCTGGCACCACATGCTGTGCCAGCCCCAGTCCCAGGGCAGACTGAGCCAGCCATAATACAAATAAATAAATAAATTTTATATATATATATATATATATATATATATATATGTATATATATATCTGGTACAGGGTCTACAGGGTCTCACTATGTAGATCAGACTCAATGATTCTCCTGTTTTCAGCCTCTCAAGCACTGGGATTACAGGCATATGCCACCACTCCCAGTCTGTTGCTGTCTCAGCACACCCTGGGGAGGGGTGGGGTGGGGCAGCACAGCATGCCAGGGATCCAACACCTGTAACTGTGTCTACCTAAGCAGGCACTTTAATCCACTGAGCTTTCTGGGCGGCCCACAAAGACAAATATTATATGATTACATTTGCATTAAATGACCAGAACAGAAAAATCTATAGAACTAGAAAGTAAAGGGCGAGAGAGATCACTCAGCTGCTTAAGTGCCTGCCTGGCAAACACAAGGTCCTGATTGCAAGCCCTGGTACCAAAAAAAGGAAAGCAGATTAGTGATTACCTAGTGCTACGAGCTTGGGGAGAAAGGGAAAGGGACTGCTAATGGGTCCAGGCTTTCTTTCTGGGGCAGCGAAATGCTTTAACATTGATTAAATTGATTGTAGTAAGGGCTGCACAGCTCTGTGCATATATTAAGAACATTCAATTATACACACTGTAAATAGTAATTTGTATGGTATGTGAATTATATCTCATCAAAGCTATACTATTATTATTATTGTTTTTATTATTATTATTTGGTCTTTTTGAGACAGAGTCTCGCTATGCAGTTCAGGCTGGCCTTGAGCTCACTTTCCTAGCCCAGGCTGGTCTCAAACTCACACCGATCCTCCTGCCTCAGCCTCTCAAGGGCTGGGATTACAGGTGTGCGTCACCATGCCTGGCTCAAAGCTGTACTTTCATTTTTATTATTATTTATTTATTTATTTATCTTGCGGGACCAGGGTTCAAACTCACAACCTTGCACTTTCCAGGCAGGCACTTGTGCCACGGAGCTATCTCCCTAGCCCCTCAAAGCTGTACTTTTAAATGAAAGCAAAACAGACATTTTCCAGTAAGGAAAAACTAAGATAACTCATTGCCATCGGACCTGAGCACAACATATGTTAAAGAAAGCTCTTCAGCCAAAGTAACATGATAAATGGAAATTTAAATGTATACAAATGAAGACAGCAAAAATAGTAAATATGAGAGTAAAAATAAGACACTTTTCAAAATCTTATTACAATACAGTTGATTTAGTGGAGTGGGGTGCACACCTGTAGTCCCAGCACTGGGGAGGCTGAGGTAGCAAGATCACTGTGAGTTCAAGGCCAGTCTGGGCTGCGAAGTGAGTTGAAGGGCAGCCTGAACTGCATAGCAAGACCCTATCTCAGAAAGACACATGCACATATGCATATGCACACACACACACACACACACACACACACATATATATATATATTTGACTTTTTGAAGAAAAATCATTATATTGCAACATTTAACTTATGGAGAAATAAAACATATGACAGTAATAGTTCATAGCCCAAGACATTAGATTGTCATAAGTTCTTATATAGTCAATATTATTTGCAAATAGACTACCATAATGTTGTAAGTCCAAAAGAAAATACGTTTTAAAAAGAAAAACAAAAAAAGAAAATACATTTAAGATATTTGAAAAAGATATAACCTGCAAACCAGTAATAGAGATAAAACAGTCTCAGGGTTCCTACTTCAAGAAAGATACACCAGGAACCTCAGTACCAACAGGCATAGGGCCCACCACACTACCAAATCCTCAAAAAAATAATCCTTGTCCCTGTATCCAAAATATGACGAAAGGAGCAGCCCAGCAAAGACAGAAAACTTTAAACAATAAACACTTTACTCCAGTTAAAAAAGCCCCAACAACAATAAACAGAAAACCCTGGAGAGAGGGCTAGATAGACAGCTCAGCCTGACAAGCGCAAGGATCTGAGTCCAATTCCCGGTACTGCATGCCATGCATGCCATGCTGGCTCCAGAACCCTGGGCACACAATGCGGGCCACTGAAATTAGGTGTGGTGGCACACACCTGGAATCCCAGCACTGGGGCGGCTGAGACAAAAGGCTCACTACAAGTCCTTGTACCAAATAAATAATCAATAAGTAATTACAAAAACCAACAATAACAAAAAAAACACTGAACAAGTCATAATGTTATGCATGTGTACATTGTATATAATACTGTACAACGTGACCAAATGTCCAACTATACCAGCAAAGTGAGGAGCTTAGATTTTTTCCACCTTCATAAGGCTCTATGCTGTACAAAGCTCCACTGCAAGGGTGATGTAGAGAAAGCAGGAAGCCAAGAAATATGATTATGTATATATATATATATATATATATATATATATATATATATAGTGTGTGTGTGTGTGTGTGTGTGTGTGTGTGTGTGTGTGTGTGTCCAGCTCAGCCTGTCCTGGGGGTGGGGCTGGTGCAGCATATGGTGCTAGGGATCGAATAGTAGTCCCTACGCTAAGCAGACGCTTTAGACCACTGAGCTATCTCTCTGGCCCCATGTATATTTAAAGGAAGAAATAAGGCAGTCCCTGTTTTCAGGTAACATAACTGTTTATGCAACAACAACAATAATAATAGTAATAATAATAATAATAATAATAATAATAATAATAATAGTTGGGCTTGAAGATTACCTCAGTTGTTTAAAGCACCTGCTTGGGCAAATTCCGTCAGGCGCAAGGGACCGCGGTTTGATCCCCAGCTCCACATGCCTCACCAGACCCGCCCTTAAGGCAGCCTAAGGCAGCCAAAAAAAAAAAAGAATCCTTCCAAAAGAAAATAATAATCTATACTTCTACTTACCGTCAGTGGTGCAGGGCCTGGAAAGCATGAGGTCCTTAGTTCAATTCCCAACACCACCCCTCCAAAAGAAACCCAACAACAAAAAAATTCTACTACCAACAAATTTAAAACTGAACTTTAAAATATGACACTGAAGGCTGGTCAGGTAGCTCAGTGGACTAAAGCACCTGCTTAGGCAGAGTGCAGTAGCAAGGGTTCAATCCCCAGCCTGGCGAGCCACCACACCCCCCAGGGCACACTGAGATGGCGAATGAGACTGGCTGTGGTGGCCCGTGCCTGTAACCCCAGTGCTTGGGAGGCTAAAAACAGGAGAATCACTATGAGTCCAGTCTACGTAGTGAAACCCTGTAGACTCTGTACTAAATACATTAAAAAATAAAATAAAGCCGGGCATGGTGGCGCATGCCCATAATTCCAGCAACTGGGAGGCTGAGGCAGGAGGATCAGTGTGAGTTCGAGGCCAGCTTGGACTACAAGAATGAGCTCAAGAATAAATAAATAAATAAAATTTAAAAAAAAAAAAAAAGGGGGCCGGCGAGATGGTTCAGTGGTCTAAAGCGCCTGCTTAGGAGGGTTCAGGCGACTGCAGGGACTGCAGTTCGATCCCCGGCACCACATGCTGCGCCAGCGCCACCACCAGGGCAGGCTGAGCCAGCCACAAAATGAATAAATAAAGAAACAAACAAACACAACAAGCAAACAAATAAATAAATAAATAAAATTTAAAAAAAAAAAAAAAAAAAAAAAAAAAAAAATAAAAAAAAAAAAAAAAAAAGAATGAGCTCAAGGCCAGATGAACTGTGTAGCGAGACCCTGTCTCAAAAAGACAATAAACAAACAAACAAACAAATAAATAAATAAAAATATAACACTGGCCATGCATAGTGGTACATGCCTGTAATCCTAGCACTCAGGAGCCTGAGGCAGGAGGATTGTTGCAAGTTTGAGACCAGCCTGTCTATAAAGTCAACCCAAGACCAGCCTGAACTGCATAGAGACCCTGTCTCAAAAAGACAAAACCAAACCAAAATAATATTTAAAATCACCAATAAAAGAAGTGTAAATATATGTAATACAAGTATAGAATAAACACTCTTAAAAAATCACACAATGGGGGCCGGCGAGATGGTTCAGTGGTCTAAAGCGCCTGCTTAGGAAAGCTCAGGCAACTGCAGGGACTGCGGTTCAATCCCCGGCACCACATGCTGCGCCAGCCCCCACCACCAGGGCAGGCTGAGCCAGCCACAAAATAAATAAAATAAAGAAACAAATAAACACAACAAGCAAACAAATAAATAAATAAATAAAAAATTTTTAAAAAAATCACACAATGCTAATGAAGAAACTTATAAAAACTATGTTCATTGATTAGAAAATTTATCATAGGAAAGATGATAGTTCTTCCTAAATTGATTAGGGAAGTTCATATCAAAATTCCAGTAAATCTTTTTCTCTTCTTTCTTTCTTTATTCATTTATTTTGGTAATACTAAGGATCAAACTCAGTACCTTGTGCTTGCCAGGCAAGTACTTATTCTACTGAGCTATCTTCCCAGCTTCCAATAAATCTTTTTTAAACATATAGGCAAGACATATATTCTAAAATTTACATGGAAAGGCAAATAATAAGAAAATTTTATGACTAACTTCATGCCAACAAATTTAGGTTTAAATGGGCAAGTTTCTTGAAAGGTCCAGAAGCCAGTGCTAAGGGTATAAGCAGCTCAGTTAGACAGAAGTTAGTATACAATCAGAGAGGAACTTGGCTCCTAAGGAAATCAATAGAAAGATATTGAGGCTGGAGGTGCACCTGATGAAGGCCAGACCTTAAGATAAAGATAGCATGGCCAGAAGATAGGCTTCTACCCCTTCTGCATGTTAAGTTCTTAATAAATTCCATTCTATGTTAAAAAAAAAAAAAATCAAAGGATGCTACGGCCTGGCCTACAAGCCTCTCTACGGGCTAAACAGTAACCTGAGATGCTACCGTAATCAGTAACCCTCGTTTGGGAAGTCCAGCTAGGCATCCATCACGCAGGGAGGTGGCCATGGCACCTGAGCCCCTGCTCTCATCCCTTTCCTCAAATACGTTGGTCCTTCCCAGGTACCCTTGCTGCAGTTGTGCTTGTCATCCTATAGGTTGACAGTAGTTGGACCCTGGACTAGTGCCTGTCATGAACACAGACAGATAAAATCTTTAATAGAAATCCAGTGATGTAGAAAAACAACATATTTTGATGAAGAGGGTTTGTTCCTGGAATCCAAGGTGAAACATTTAACAGAAAATCTGTATTATCATCTCAAAAGAAGCAAGGAAAGCATTTGACGAGATTCAACACCCATTGATTAAAACTCCCAGTTATCTTAGAACAGAACTTTCTTAATCTGGTAGAGTGTCTACAAAAAACCTACAGCTAACATCATATTCAATAGTGAATTAGGCAAGGATGTCTGATCACCTCATTTCTGTTTAGTATATTTATGTCCAGTGCAGTGAAGCAGAGAAACACGTAAAGGCCTATATCATGTAAGATAAAAAATTCTTTTTTTTTTTTTTTTTTTGTCTTTTTGAGACAAGGTCTCGCTATGCACTTCAGGCTGGCCTTGAGCTCACTTTAGCAGCCCAGGCTGGTCTCAAACTCACACTAATCCTCCTGCCTCAGCCTCCCAAGTGCTGGGATTACAAGTGTGCACCACCATGCCCGGCTCAAAAAATTCTAATTAACTCTATTATCAAATGATATGATTATTTGAAAAATCCTAAGAAACCCACCAAAAAAAATAGTAGAATTAATAAGTGGTTTACAAGGTTAATATTTTAAAAACCCTGTATTTTAATGTACTACAAAGAATAACTGGATTTTCACTTTTTAAAATGCCACATGAAATAGCATTAAATAATATTTTAAATTAGGGATTAATTTAATAAAATATAGAAGAATTCTAATCTATAACCACAAGCCAGGAGTGGTGGTGCACACCTGCAATCCCAGCACCTGGGAAGCTGAGGCAGGAGGAACGGTATGAGTTTGAGACCAGCCCGGGCTACGAAAGTGAGCTCAAGGCCAGCTTGAACTGCATAACAAGACCCCGTCTCAAAAAGACAAAAAAAAAAAAAAAAAGAAAAGAAAACTATAGCCACTGTGGAGATAATAGCTCCTGGCTAACAAGGCTCAATTTATTTTATTTTATTTTTTGTGCAAAATCTCACTACCCAGCTCAAACTCTTAGTGATCCTCCTGTTTTCAACCTCCCCAGCACTGGGATTATAGGCACGAACCACTATGCTCAGACTTAGTGCACTCGGGGGCATAGCATGGCATGTAGTTCCAGGAAGACACAATATTTTTGAGGTGCTGATTTCTCTAAAGCTGATTTATACATTAAAAACAATCACAATAAAACTCTTCATGAGATTTTGGTTAGGAATTGATTTAGATAAAGAACAAATTCTGAGCACACATGTTATCTGTTTTAGGACTTACTATAAAGCTGTTATAATGAAGAGGTCCTGGTATCAACATAAGGAAAGACATATGGAGCAACACAACAGGAGACAATCTGGAAAGAGATGTGCAATCAAGAGTCACTTGACTTTTGGCAAAGTTGCCACTGTACATCAGTATGGAAAGGAGTTTTTTATCAAATGGTATTGAATATGGGGGAAAAATGAACCCTGGCCCTCCACATCTTGGCTAATTGGAGTTCTATATGCCTCACTTACTCCATGTCAAATTCTATTCCCTGCTTGGGAAGGTTTTCTTCCATGACTTCTGTGAACAGATTTTTTATGTTGTTTGTGCTATCTCCCTTCCCCTCCCTTCCCTTCCCTTCCCTTCCCTTCCCTTCCCTTCCCTTCCCTTCCCTTCCCTTCCCTTCCCTTCCCTTC
>PVKN010006365.1:0-28621 GCA_004027915.1 Capromys pilorides
GATACAATTATGTAAGATTGGACATATGATTGACTTCTGAAGCTTTCTAATTCATCCTCAAGCCACTCCTCCTTCATGACTGAGTAAAACCCAGGTTCAGCCCTAGGTCATGGCCATCACCATGCCTAGACTTAGGATCCCTTGGCTCCCCATATCTATAAATATGCTTTAGTGTCTTTATTCTCACCATGGGCTGTACTGGAAGTGGTAGATTGGAATTGATGAGATTCCAATAATTTGTCCATGGGGTTACATATGTAAACTTCCCAGATGGAGACAAGGACAAGGAAGGGCTCCCTACGCCCAGAGCCAGGAGGATCACAAGTTAGAGCTTAGCCTGGTCGTGTAGCAAGTCCCTATCTCAAAATAATAAGGGCTGGAGATTTAGCTCAATGAAAAGGCCCTGCATACTAAAAAACAATAAGAATAGTAGTTTGTATTATGGAGCTTACAAAGAGGTAGGCACATAGATGATACCCAGTCGAAATTCAAAGAATGTCAAATATTAGTAGAGTTTAGTGGACAAGAGTTTGGGCACAGAGGCAGATTGCTTGTATTCAGACCTGGTCCCTGCTACTTCCTGGATTCAATACCTGGAAAAAGCACTCAACCTGTCTGTTCTTCTCATCTAAAACTGTCTGGGGTTGTTACAAGGATTAAAAGATTTAGTGCACTTAGAATATCACTTGACACCAGGTGAGCTCTAGGTTAAGAAGACCTCCCTGGATCCCATTCCCCAGGGATCTTTGAGTGGTCAATGGGAGGGGCTCATGCAGCCCCCTACCGTTCGTGGCAGGAGTGTCACTAGGCCCTGACCTCCCTGCTTCCTCCTTCTCAACACTATTTCCTTAGAGATCACTGGGCCCAAGATCATTATGTTGTTTATTCCCATTAATAGCTTTCAGCCCCCATCTGTTCCCAAACACTGGTCAGCCTCTTACCTGCATGGGATCCCCACACAGCTCTGAACATTGCCCTTTGGCCCATTTTCCTTGCCCACTGCATCACACAAAACCTTTCCACTTGGCCATCTGGAAAGCAGTATAGGGACAGCCTCCTGTGTGCATCACCTCTTTGCAAACCATTTCTTCACTGTCTTGTCTGTAGTCCTCCCTACTGCTGGCTCCTTCTCCACCATCTTCTCTGTGGACCCAGGACTAAATGTGAACTTAGACTCCCCTGGCCCCTTGTTGCTGTTTCCCTTCCATTTTGCCTTCCTCCCTTCCTACTGAAACATCTAGGTTTGAGTGTCCCATTGACAGGTTATGTCACCTGCTACTATGCCTCATTGTTGCTGTGTCTGCCGCACCAGCTCACTCGCACGCATTCCTCTTGAGGATTCAAGGTTTACTGTCACACTCCACAGTACAACTTCTGCCATGGCTTTTGGTGATTTTGGTCTCCATGGAGATGATCTTTTCAAATCCCGATGTCTCAGTCTTTGACTTCCTCTCCTCAGTGAACTTGACCTTCACCCCACTTCTAGCCACTTTCTTAGTCATACCCTATGCCTCAAGGTAACCAATACCAGAGGTCCCTGTGCATTCCATTTCAAGTATTATACACTGTTCACTACCTCCATTTTGTAGCTTATTCCTTCTGACACCAGAATTTCAGCAATTCTGTTCCACACAGGTCTGACAACCCAGTGAACCCATCGCCAGTTTTCCCTGTCTCTTGTCACACTTGTGTTCTCACTTTGATCTTTGATATTAAAAGTCCACAATGGAGTTATAATTACTCCCTCGCATATATTCCCTCTGCATTACTCATCTTTTCCTTTCTTTCTTTGACACAAAAGCTTTGCTAAATTCACCACTGCCTGCTCTATGTCAACACCCACACATCAGTCTTGGGGAAAAACACACAGCCATTGCTGCCTGATGTCCCTGTAAACTCACAGCCCACCCCCAAGGAGGCCCTAACACTGTATCCTAGTGCACTCTTTCTGTTTTCCTGGGTGACTCTCCAGTCTTTTCTCTACTTTCTTTAAAATTCCAACTGCTCTTGCTTATTTCCACTTCTAGCTTCACACTTCACTAAGAAAGTACTCAGCAGAGAGCAAGCTTCCACACCCCATGTACTGGCCACATCTGTGCTATGTGCTGACCCACTGCATGCCCCTTAGAATGGGTGACAGTTTATGGTCTTATTCCAGCAACCACACTGGCCCATTCCAATCCCCATCCCTCCAGTTCAGAGCACGTCACTCGCAGTTTTGTCCTCTTTCTCTGGCCTCATTGATGTTTCCTTCTCTGGTTAAAAATAGAAATAATCCTGGTTCCTCTTCTCTACTGCTGCATCAGTGACTCCTTTTTATAACAATGCTTTCAAAAGAGTGACATTTTCCTCATGTCCATTCTTCTCCTTCTGTTTTTTTTTTTTTTTTTATGGGGCTGGGAATCAAACCCGGGGCCTGTGCATGCAAAATGAGAACCCTACCACTGAGCCACATCACCAGGCTACCCCATGGTCTCCTGAGACCAATCAGGCATTTGTTCTTGTCAGTCTGCTAGAATTACTCATCAGTATCACCAGAGACTTCCACATTGCTAAATCAAATGGTCAATATCTCAAACCTCATTGTGCCTACTTGCAGCATTTCTTAGACAGTTGAAATGGATTCTTGGTTTCGGGTTGTTTTTTTTGTTTTGTTTTGTTTTTTGGTTTTTTTTTTTTTTGTTTTTTTTGTTTTTTTTTTTTTTAGAGGAAACAGCACAAATGCACAAAAGTAAAAGATGATATGTAGAGAACTTGTGCTGCCTTAACCCCAACTGCACTGCCACTGGTACAAGGAAGCCAGCTCTGTTTAATGTGTGTGCTGTCCATTCCGTACTTCTCACCAGACTATGTTAAAGCAAAACCCAAATATTTTAGTATATAAAGATTCCAATCTGTTATCTCTGAAGTATAAGGGCCCTAGTTCTAGTATTAAATTGCATTATATTTTATAGTTGCATGTTAACATTACATAATGGTGGAGTCTGTTGTAGAAAGTTAGTACAGATCTTAAACAATTTCAACCCCATCACCCCCTCTTTTTCCTCCACCCTCCTGCTTATCCTATTCCCCATTTCTAAAATACATCTTAGTTTCCTGAAGGTTTCTTTTTTAAGAAATAAAATATCAGTACCACATCTAAAATCAATAATAATTTCTTACTAGTGCCAGGTAGTGTTCACATTTTCCCAGTTGTCTCAGAAATGTTCAAAACACTATAATAGTGTGAGCCAGTGTAAAAATAAGTAGCATACACTCTAATTTGTTAATATTTCTCTTTTATTCTATAGATTTCCCCTTTATTTTCTAAAAATTTAAAATTCTGTGTTGAAAAGCAGGCTCTGGTGTCTCCCACAGTCTTGACTGTGCTAATCGCATGACTGCCCTCCTAGGTCATATGATGTGTTTCTTTGTACCTTGTACCACCTACAAATTGGTAATTACATGCAGACATTGGCCAACTCTTGGGTTTTCTTTAGCCATGCTTTACAGGTGGTGTCTGAACCTCTGCTAGGAGGAACAGCCTCTGTTGTTTCTGTTTTTGACCATTGCTCAAGTCCACTAATGTAGTAGCATTTGAAAAATAATGATGTTCTGTCATTCCTTTATCCTTTCTTCCTCTTTTTTTCAGCTGAAATACTCTTACAAAAAGGAGCTTTCCCACCTCCACTTCATCCCAATTGTCTGCTTTCCATGATCATTTAGAACGGAGAGGACAAATGTTTCATTACCTATTTTCAATTAGTGATGCAAGTTTTTAAGCATATTTCCAAGAAAATAAATATGTTTTGAAGTATTTATATTTACTATAATAAAGTATTCACCCTTTAGCCAGTGTGAACTTACTTAGATTGACTTCTGAGTCATAGTGACACAATTCCAGTAATTTTTGATAACTTTCTTGATTTCTTCTAGGCTCACATTGAGCTATTCCTCCCCTAGACTTGGATTCAACCATTTCTCCAAAGAACCTCGTTTTTATTTTAAGAACACGCCCTGTGCACCGTTGGCACTCCATGGTGTCTAACTCAGTTTGCAGTAATGGACTGCAGGCCTGGGTTGTTCACGCTTGGGCCGTATAAAGCAGTGTGGCTTGGGCCGTGCAGTGCAGCTGACCTCTGCAGGGTCATCCCTACATAATGGATTCCCATTAAAATCAAAGCACCAGGTTTTTGTGTTTAGAAATGCCTCATGCAGACTGCCACACATTACTGGGAAAATTAGGCACTGTTCCTGTGATACCCCTGGGAAAGGAGGACTAGATGCTTATAACTGGCCTCTTGGACTTGCCCTATGTTTTTCTCCATCACTGACTTGAACCTGTGTTCTTTCATCGTAGTAAACTGCAGCCAGAAGAGTTGCTAAGTTCCATGGGTTCTTGTAGAAATGATTGAACCTGAAGCTAGCCTTGGGGACCCCTGACCCTGGTCAGGAGCTATGTCTGCATCTCTTCACTAGACAGAAGTAGAAGATGCTTGTCAGTAAGCTCAAATATATCATGGTTTTGCATGAATATTCCAAATAAAATATAAATCTGCAGATTTAAATTCACTAATATTGCATAGGTATATCTTTTCAGCCACACAAAAACACCTGGCTCTCCAAGATACCAAATGATAACTTCTCTTTATCCTACATTGCTGCATTATCAGGATAGCAAAACCAACACTACCACCAACAGTATGATCGCTGAGACCAATTTAAAGTTTTGTTTTGGGGCTGGGGAGATAGCTCAGTTGTCTAAATGCCTGTCTGGCAAGTGCAAGGACTGGAGTTCAATCCTCAGTACCATGTGCTGAACTCCAATAGTTCTAGAACCCTGGGTGCACCATGCCAGTGATCACAAGTGGGTGGTGGTGCATGACTATAATCCCATCCCTGGCACTATGAGTCAAACTGCATAGCAAGACCTTGTATCAAATAAATAAATTTAAAAAAAAATAATGAAGTTGTATGGCCTGGAAAGCACAAGGGCCCCAATTCAATCTCCAGTACCCACCAAAAATTTTTAATTTTGTTCTATATTAAGTATTTATGTTTCTACATGTATAAATCTTTGAAATAGTCAAAGATATTCATCTCCGCCCTAAGTGAAACCATCCTTAAATGTTTTATTATGCTTTCATTGATTTTTATACTGCATAACCAACCACATATTAAGGCAGAGGTGATACCAGATTCTTCTCTTCCCTTTCTTATATAAATGGTACCATACAATACATATTTTTCTTTGCTTTTCATACTGACACACCCTAGTGTCACTTCACTGTGTAGAGTTCCTTGCCATTCCTCTTCACAATGTGTTATACTTTATTGTGTGGCTGGAGCTCTGCTTAGGTAACCTGTCCTGTTAAGGCACGCTTTTGCTAGGCTTTTGTAATTACAACCATGCTATAATAGTACTTTGTACATTTTTCTGTCTTATTTTTGCTCTTTAGTATTGGAGAAAATGTTTTAGGATCTAGATTCTCAAAACAACTTTGCCATTTGGGTCAAATGGCGAATGCATGTATAATTTTGAAAATTTTCCCTTCCTTGGGATTATACCATTTCTTTCATTCTTAGGCATGTAGAAGAATACTCTTGTGTCACTACACCATTAGCAATAAAGCATGTGGTCATGATTTTGGGATTTTTGCCAGTCCTACTGGCAGGAAATGATAGTTTAGTGTAGCTTTAATTTACATTCGTATCACCATAAGATGAATGATACTGAGCTGCTTTTCACAGAGTAATTTTCATTTGTTTTTCTGTACTTTTTGTGCATATCTCTGATGAGGCTTTTCCTGTTTCAAATTGTTGCCTTCCTGTAAATTAACACAGCCTCAAATTCCAGAACGAGTAAGCTATGTCCAGGAGACCTGGGTCCTAATGAAACTGCAGTTGGCAAGTAGCATGGAAGCCCTGGATTACCAGCAGCGTGTACTTATTGCATGGGTGAGAGCACAGGATTTTCTAATATTGATTAGAAATTTTTTAATTTTAAAAAAATATTTTATTTGTGTATTTATTTGGTACAGGGTCTCACTATGCAACTAGGACTCATAGTGATCCTCCTGTCTCAGCCTCACCAGCACTGAGATTACAGACATACACCACTATGCCCGGTTTTGGGGCCCAACTGGTGTATCTGGGATTCCAGGGCCCTATGACATGTGGTACTAGGGATCAAACCTGGGTCCTTGCTGGGCAGGTGCTTAGACTCACAAGCTGTCTCCCCCACTGATTAAGGTTTTGAACTAAATAAATATTGAGTTTCCTCAGTCTTTAAATTCTATTAATTCAGCTAACAATTATTCAGTACATACTATGTGTGGGCACCATTTTAGCACTAGAGACACAATGAACTTATTCTTCTTTCTCAGGAGAAGGAGAGAAGGACATGACATCCTTCCCCACAAGTAAGCCCAAAGACCTACCCGAAAAGAATATGTTTTTCTTTCATATGGTTTTCCATGTTTCTATTTTCATAGTTGGATTAGTCCCAGAAACTGGGAACCAGTCCCACCAGTGAGTTAAAAGCAGTGGTGGTAATCCTGGTATCTACCATGGAGATGACCGTTAGCTCTAGACAAGGACCTCCAACCTCATCATGTTCCATTGTCATCTACTATTGTTGAGGTGGACACAATCAGAGATCTTGTTGCTGCTCAAAATTACACAGAGTGGGACAGCTGATTTTCAGAGCTTCCTGAGTTATTTCTATAGCATCAGCCTTACAGAGAAATTAAAGGAATAAAAATAACACAAATACAGTCCTGCCCTTTGGTCTGCCTGGTCTAGAAAGCAACTCTTATTAATGGGGTCTTGAGCAATATTTGGCAGTGATGCTGTTTCAGAGTGATTGTTCTGTGGCCAAGCCACAGAACTCTCCTGGGTTATGGAACAGGTTCAAAGAGACTACAGGATGTTTTCAATGTTCTGTGGAGCCGAGAGGGAGGCAGGGAAAACCAGTTAGAGAAAAGTAGGAGCAGAAGGATGAAAGTAGCATGCTGAGAGAGGAAGAGGTGGCCTTGAGCTGATAAACTATATAGATTGTTCCCGAAAGGAAGGCCTGATGCTTAGGATATGAAGAATTGTAGTTAAGCAAATGACATAATTGCTTCAGGGTTCAGTCTCCCACCCTTCTCTTCCTCCCTCGCTCTCTCCCTCTCCCCTTTCTGTCTTAGAACAAACTTCTATACTAAAGCCCAGAACATGTTAATAGACCTGAGACCAGGTCCTATCTCTGTCACTTGCCAGCTTCACGATCCTTGACAAATAACTTCAACATGCTGAGCCTCAGTTTCCTCATCTGCAAATTGAGTAGCCTGGCTGGTAGTGTGACTGCGATGACTAGGGCGGGTGTCATCCTTGGCTGTGCTTTCCCCTCCTGAGCTCCCTTTTCATGTTCCTCTGATGTACTGTTTCCTCCTTGACAGCTTCTAGTATGTGTGCACACATCACAAAAATATATTTAGGAGGGGAGTCCACCTAGTGATTTGATGAGTCAAATTTTTCTGGAATGTTGCTAAAGTGTTTGGTGGGGGGAGGGGGTTGAAGCCTCTTCCTGGTTGCCTGGTGAGATGAGACGCTTCGAATCTACTTCAAAAAGCTCTTGCTTCGAGACAGCTGCAGCATCTGCTGCTTTTACAGTGAAATAATTGCCCATTGGCAGTGAGTTTATCTTTCCTCCAAGCAGCACAAAAGAAACCAGGAAGCATCTCCGGATTTGCTTGCTAAGTTGGGGAGGGAGTAAAGACACCCTGAATTCTGAGTGCAAGTGTCTCCCTGCAGAACTGCAGCTCTGAAGAGGTGCAGTGGATTCTGATGTCAGTTTGCCCCAGTCCCTGGGAGGTCCACGGGAGTCCAGCCCTGGCCCTGAGTCCAGCACTGGAGGCTCCCTCACCTTGCCAGATGTAGGCCAGACTGACAGGGTCCGTCAAGGCTGCAGGGAACGTGGGAGTGAACTTCGTGTGGGAACAGAAAAGCGTGTTACCATGGGTAGCCTTACACAGATTCAGATAAAAATACTCATGGAAGAGTGTCACGCTGCATAAGCTATGCCCAATTAAGTCTTTCAACTGCGGAATTCCTCTAGTTGATTTTATGATGAAAAGGGGTGGAATGCAAACACAATGCTTTGAAAAAGAAGACCCTGTATTCAACTGCAAGGCGGGTCAGCTGCGGGGGTGGGGGTGGGGGTGCTGCCTTGCTGCAGGCCCCGCCCTCTCATCGCCCTCCGAAGCTGAGATGAAGGTTTTCTCAGAACTCACCCTTGATATCTTTCTCATACACCTCACCCCACAGCTCCTCCAGGTCCAGGACTTTACCACCCTCCTGGACACGGGTCAGCCACAACTCTCCAGAGCTCCAGGCCTTATCCCTCACTTTCCACAACTATTTCACTCTGCTTATTGGCTGCTATCCTATGTCATCTTGGTTTTCAAAGGATTTAAGGTGGATATGACAATTACATAAAAGTTGAAAACTAAATAAAGACAATATCAATGGTAAGATTTTTTAAAAAGGCAAAAAAGGATGAAATCATAGACAAAGTCTCTTTACCAATTCCATTTAGAAAAATGCTATAAAGATGCTTCATGTGCTACACAAGTTTGCATGCTTCCCAGCAACTACTACAAAGAAAACTCAGTCTGTATAAATTTATGGTGTCTGTAGAACTTACCGTTCTACAGCAAATTCATTATCATGAGTAGTGATAACCTTCCTAATAAACTTGCAGAGAAAGTTCTTGGTGGGTTCTTTCTAACAAGCAATGTGCAGCACAGTGAGCAGTTTCCTCAATAATATCTTAACAGCAAATGCAAAAGAGAAAGATTTAATACTATTTCTGTCAATTTCCTATAGCAGCATCCAGTGGAATTATGCCAGAGTATTTATTTAAAATAACTCCAGAAAGAGTGAAGATGTTATGAACCAAGTATAAGAATCTGGTGGCTAGGTTTAAGACAAAGGTACAGTAATTATGTATGTTCTATAATTGTCTGTATTACGTCTCTCAATGTAAGTTTTGGAACTTATTCTTCAGCAGCGAGTACAGAGTTATAAACTCTTGAAGTGTCTGGGGTGCAAAAATGCCTTGTTGGGCTGAAGCACAGATAAAAGCCTGCCACGGCAAGAGGGTGGGTCTGAGTGACAACGTCTGATGTGGCTGAAGTGCCTAATATAAGCGCTCACCTAGACCAGAGGCTGCCCACCCACCCACCTGTTTCTGCTCGCAGATGTCCTAAGTGGGTCACTTTGAACAGGTTCACTGCTAACCAGGAAAGAGTCAGCAGGTCAGATCCCAGGTCTGGCAGCCGTGTGTTGGACAGTGCTGCAGTAGCAAGGAGAACAGAGAAGAGATCTCACGGTACAAAGGATAATGGAGAAGAGTCATTGGACCTGCTCGGGGAGGACTTTCTACATAGGAAGAAGTTTCCTTTGTGCCCCTTTCTCTCCACCCTGTCCCTGGGAAAACTATTTCCTGTCTAGTCATTACTTAGAAAGAGAAGAAAGGCTACTGAAACCCACCACGTGGACCTGGGTCCAGGATGCTTTGTCAGGGAAAGAAGAGAAGTCCCTGGCTGAACTCTCGCTGTCGCCGCTGGAGGCTGACTAGTCAGGAATGAAGGGCTGCTGCAGCTGAGCCATAGAGACGCTCCCTGAGCTTAGGCTCCTGGATGTGCAGCAGCCTTGTAAGCTCTCAGCCTGAGACTAGGACCTGAGCAAACACCTGCAGCTCTCGAGACCTTGTCCCCTTGGCCACCTGATTCAGCACAGGGGTGATGCACCGCACACATAGGATGCCTCCACTGCTATCCAGGCGCAGGCTGCAATCTCTTCTTTGCCTGAGGAGGGCGCTACCCACTTATGCCGGGGCAGAAGCGAGCTATGCAGGAAATGACAGCCTCAGAAACAATCATGTTAGATGACAAAATTACAACAAATAGACCTTTTCGGCTCTTAATTGGCTTTTATTTGCAATTCTAGGATCTGGCAGGAATTATGCTTCACCCTTCCAAGCGTCCATATTGATAGACAGAGAAGAGGAAGCAACAAACAGAAAATGGAAGTTACCTACAAGGCAGTGGGATTGGTTATAGTGAGGCATTTGCTGTGCTTGAATGTGGCTGGAAGAGTCAGCCACCTGGGATTGGCTGAAGCTGGCTGCTGGGATTGGCTAAGACCCAGGACCTATTACCAAGGGAGATTCCTCTATTGTTAGCTCTTCCTTTTGCTTACTTACTGAGTTAGCCTCCAGCTTAACTACCTGGGGCAAGTTTAGTTTGACTTGACAACCCTTAGCCAGTAGACTTGGAAATTGATGGACAATGTTTATGTCTTCAGTTTGGCTGGGTCACTGTTAGGCTCCAGTTGTCCACAGCAGTAGGCAGCTCCATCAGACTTTGTTAATGTTTCCTTGCTCCATCACATCTGTCTCCTGATGTTCCCTCTGAAGACAGAGATCTATTTTTTTAGAAAAATCCAGTACAAGCTGGCTAAAGAAAAAGAAGTAGCAAACAGCAGTTAGGTACAAAGGCAGTGGGATTCTTTTTAGTGAGGTATTTACTTTATTTGAATGTGACCAGAAAAGTTGGCACCAGAACTAGTTGGAAGATTGGGCTAAGTAATTCCTGAAGGGATCAGGGACAAATAAAGTAATGGGAAATATAAAAACTCTGCCTGCTAAATGTGTCATTTTTTAAATAATAGGTACATCATAGTAGTATAAGAAGACTATTGAAGTAATTCAAATTAATTTGTCACTGTATAACAAGATTTGATTGCCTTCTTACAGCCTCTTTAATTATCCTCCCTTCCAGTAAAGGATGTTTGGTGACTTGGTCTTTTGCCCTGGGATCATTTCACTTGGCATCTAGTATTTAAAGCCACTCAGATCTCAGTTGGAGTTGATCACATCTCAGTCCTAATGGCTTCTGCCCTTCATCACCTTAGGTCATTGGCATGCTTTCCAAGACCTGTACTTTTCCTGTTACTTTTCTCAAGGGGAAGAGGAACTTCTGTGGGTCTGTGTTTCTCCTCCGTGTCCTCCGACAACTTAGCCTATGCAGGATTGTGGCCAGACCATATTACTCAGGGTCTCAACACCAAACTGAGTTTAGTATTAGTAATTTTTTTCTAACTTTTAAAAATTATTTTATTCCATTTCCATTTTGCTTACATATCTGCAGACTGGATCAAGACTACTCAGTGGTGGTTCCTCCCCACTCAGCGGCCTGTGCACTGGGGGCTGCAGACCCGTTTTCTGTTGCTAGCTGAGCACTCCTATCTTCAGTAGGGAGCTCCTGAATGGGCACAGAGGGCACCTGCATGCCTCAGACCAGCTGTAACCTCAGGCTGAATGGCAAGGACTCACCATGGAATCTCCTTAGACTATTGCAATTTCACTTTCTTCTTCCTCTCTTCTTTCTCTTCCCACTATCCTACTGTTACTCTGCAGTTCCAGGTGTGGCTTCATACAATAAATGGCAAACCACTGGGCATGGTGGTGCATGCCTATATAATCCCAGAACTCAGGAGGCTGAAGCAGGAGAACTACCATGGGTTAAAGGGCAGCCTATGATACATAGTGAATTCAAAACCACCCTGAAGTACACAGTGAGAACCTGTCTTAAAAAATAAATCATTCCAAGATTACTGAAAACCAAGTAGAGTATTTTAATTTTTCCTCTATTTCTTTCGTGTGTGTGTGTTTGTGTGTGTGTGTGTGTGTTCCTTCCTTCTTCCTTTAAGTTGTAGATATCAGATAGTTTGTCCTAGCAACAGAAAAATGTCTAAGGCAGATCCTGGCATTGTGGCAGGGTTGTTGCTGTGACTGTACCTTACCACGTGGTGTAGAAGTCTTTGAAACTTCTCTGTGAGAAGAGTTCGCACAAATTTGGAGAAGTGTAGGGATTCATTGGTCTTACTGCGAATAGTTCAACCCCAGGGAGACACGTCAGTAGGAATGAGATAGACAAGAGGATGAAAAGCTGGGCTAGGTGGTCACCAGTCTGCCTGATGGGCAAGACTAACTCAATGCACACAAAAACAATCTTTTATTTATACTTCTGCAAAGTTTGCATCACATGACACAAGGCTGCCCAGCGACCAATAGCTGGCCTGAACCAGACAGGATGTTTTTCTCAGCACTGGGGTAGCTTCCTGCTCCAGGCAGGGAGGCCCAGTCCCACCTACACACACTTGATCAATTTCCTGGCTTCCTGCAGCTCCCAACAGAGAAGTGGGCCAGAACAGCATCAAAGTTCTGTGAGCAGTGTGCTCACTGCAGCAGAACATCTACTCACATTGTGTGAGTAGTGATGAATGTGCCATCAGCTCCAAAATCCCAAGTGTTAACAGAGATGCAAACAGTAAGATTCAAACTCAGGGGGTTTCAGTTGGGAACAAGGACTCCATTGGTTGTTAGACTATGGCCATGTGTGTTACACCCTGGCAGAAAATTTGTCTACATTTTGCCTATGTCCTGAGATTTTATGGAAGAGTCAAACAATATAGAAAATTTTCTGTTTTGTCAGAAAGGAAGTGTCAGAGAATGTAGTTACTGAGAAGTTAGAATCAAAAAGACTGGGCTAGGGAGATAATTTACCAGCATAAGCACCTGCCTGAAAAGAAACCAAGTATTTTTGCACTGGGATAATAGAAAAGATGACTTGAAGGCATCTCAGGAATCAGCAAGACTCCACCCTTCACAAGTTCACAAGTGAAAAAGTGAAAGACTTCACTTTGAGAAGAGAGCCCTAAGGAACCCAGCTAATTCAGGGCTGAATAGGAAAGCTTCCTGTAGCTCAGTCATCCAGGCATACAGAAATCTCTGCAGCTCTGACCCAAGAAGGCCAGGATACTGCTCAAACTAGTGTCAAACTTTTTTTGTCAACCTCATGGTGCTGGTTTTACAAGCAGGAAGAATGAAAGAGTTGCTGGGGTCATAGATGCTTCACTTTCCTGTCCCTCATGTGCTAGATTTTAGAAGAAGGCCTTGGGGGGGGGGGGGGTGCGTGCTTTGTGCCCCTGACAGGACAATGCATGTGTATGCTTGCATACAGCTGTTGGAGTGAACCCAAAAGTTTAGTAAAAGTTGAAGTTTTCAAAAACACAGAACATCTGCTGAGGAAAGTGTCAGGTAGTGAGAGGAGCCACACCAAGAGAGAAGCCATGAGAGCTGCAATGAGGCAGTGCTATAGGGACAACATGGCCCCATCCCTTGGGAGCTCACATCTTACCTGAATCTGCCACAGGTGACAGACAGAGCTACAAGATTTACTGTCTGCCATACAGGGTTTGAGTTGTACTTTGGTCCTAGTTCTTTCTAGTCTCCTATTCTTCTCTTTTGAAATGGACAATTTAACTTGCGCTGTTGTATGTTAGACATATGTAACCTTATTTTGTGATTTTGACAGGGTCCCACAACTAAGAATTTGCCTTGAGTTTAAGAGACTTCAGACTTTGCTTTTCAGCAGTACTAGAATTGCTAAAATTTTGGCAACTCTTACAGATGAACTAAATACATTTTGTATGATGGCATGCTCCTGAGTCTTTTGGAGGTCAGGATCAGAATGCTATGGCTTAGATCTAGACCCTCAAAGTTCTCATGTGCTGGGAAGGTGATTGGATCATGAGGTGTGATACTCATCGCCAGATTCATCCATTGATGAGCTCAGTAGCTTAGTGTGCTGTTAGAAGGGGAGGCCTGGCTGGAAGAGGCTCAGTGGGGGGTGTCGGGGCTGGGGGCTGGAGGGCGTATTCCTGTCTCTGGCTCCTTTTTCCTCTCTCTATTTCCTGGCTACTTTTAGCTAAACACTTTTTTCTTCTGCATAGCCCTCTGCCATTTTGTTTTTGGCTTTGGAATCAGCGGGTCATGAACTGAAACCATCATAAGCCTCTGCTCCCTCAAGTCGTAGGTGTGGACAATTTGTCCCAGTAGTGCAGGTAATTAAGACAGCAAGTCAATAGGGAAAAGAAAAGAATTTTGAATGCTTGGTGTTGGAATAATTGCATACACACACACACACACACACACACACAAATTTCAAAATAAGGACCTGTCCAAAGTCAAAGAAGGCAGATAGAAAGTAGATCCCACTGTCAAATATGGGCAATTTGCATGTCAAAATAATGATAGCAATGAGTTGTATTTAAAATCAGAATGCAAGAAGCCATCAAGATTTGATAAATTCATGAATAAATTAAAGTTTTGATGAGAACAGAAATGTTCACATTTTACCTTAGGCCATCCCGGTCCATCCCAGTGCTCACCCTTTGCAATAGAAACAAGGAACTACGGAGTGAAGAAACCTCACAGGCACCACCTTCACCCAGTGACAAAGTTACTACCAATAATAGGAGAATTGAAATCCTGCAGATCCTATGCCACCTGTTAGGATGCAGTGGAAAGAAAACAGCTTCATTTCTGCGATTTTCTTCTCAATAATGTACAAATTGAATCGGAAGGAAGCAGCAGACAACTCGGATTGAGAAACCTGTTACAAAATAACTGCCCTGTAGTCATCAGAGTGTTGTAGTCATGGAAATCAAAATTAGGAGGCTAAGTACCTGAGCCCACGGAGTAATTCTAAACTGAATTTTTTATTCTCATGAATATTACTGAGAAACTGGTAGATACAGAATGAGTTCTGAAGATGAGATGGTATTAAAGCATTGATGTGACTTCTTGGTTTTGATGGCTCTATGACAGTTGTATAGGAGAGTGACCTTAGAGAAAATACAAACTAAAGTATTTGGGAGGCTGTAGAGTGTTATGTAAGCAGCTTATTCGCAAATATTTCAGGTTAAAATAGTCTCCATACTATATACATACATTTTTGTAAGTTTCAGATTGTTTCAAGAAAAATAGCATGGGGGGACAGCAGGGAGAGACCTTATGGAATGGCTCCCCCTTTCTGTCTGTGTGTGGCATGTGCACTGTGTTAGGGCCAACCTTACCACATACCTGGGATACACCTAGAGGACCAGCTCTCTGAGAAATTGACACCCTTCTCCTGGAACCAGAAAGACACAGAATGATGCTTGTTCTTCAGGCTCTCAAAATAGGATATGAATGTTCCTGAAATTTCTTTTTTGGAACTTACACTGCTTTAAGTGAATTTTTAGTAAGTGAGCTTTAACTCTTTGAGAACTTTTTACACTGATGTACCCTCATCTCCCTTCCCAGGTGCTGGGGGTAGGCATGAGGTGGAGGGAAGAACCCTGATAGCTATGGTACTTGAATTCAGTTACAGGTGAAGGCAGTCTGTTGGTGATTCCCTACCTGCACCCTGCCCTTCCCTCCACCTCTGCTCTTCCTTTCCTTCCCCACTTTGTACCCAGGGAGTTGATCCCACAGAGAGCCAGGGCTGGCTCACTGCTCAGCAGCTGCTCCTCGGCTTGTGTCATGGGAGCAGCACACTGGGGCCATCATGTTTCCTCCCTTGCCCACGACACACAGTGCTGCTGCTGTCCTGGTGGTGACATCTCTCTGAGGCTGTTTCCTCGCTTCCAGCTCTCACTGGGTTTTGCCAGGATTCCCCCTCCTCTCTTCTTGTCTGTATGGGCCTGGAGGAGGCAATGGCTTTCCCAACACACCAGTGTTTCTGGAACACGCTTTCCCCCAGTGAAAGACAAAGGCTAAGCAGTATAGCATGGCCTTAAGAGTAAAGCTGAGTGTTCTATGCAAGAGCCTACCTGTCCAGAATAATTTCACTTTGCCTTAGAGTCAGCTGTATGAGAACAGAAGACAGCAAACCCATGAAGGTGTAGGAGATGCTGTGACTCTTCCACACACCCCTGCTTGGAGGAGGGTAACGCCATCCTGACACATGTGTCACCATCTGCTGTACAAGGAGCAGAAGTTGGGGGAGCTCGCACTCAGCAGGAGCTTAAAGGGTCATTTCAGATCTTCTGATCTTTCTCTTCCTCCTGCCACCCAGCAGTCAGTGTGATCTTCCGCCTGCATTGCAGATGAGCAGCACTGAGCCAGGTGGGGACGTGGCATGTGAGCAAGATATAACTCTCTGGTATCAGGAGCCACTGCAGCTGTATGTCAGTACCTGTGATGGATTAACTCATGGCTAACTTGCAACACCAGCTGGACTGAATCAGCACGGTGCTGGGTGTCGAGGGCCGACTTGAGGATTGTTGCCAATAGCATAACAGGAGAATTGGAGGGGAAGATGGTGCGCTGGTGTTCCTCCTGGAGAAGCGTGTCATGCTGGCTCTCCTGATATGAACCCTGCTGTTCTCATCATCAGAGGAGCTGGGGTTCTCACTGTCACTGGGGATGGCTGCAGTTCTCTTGGGGACAGCTTCTGTCCTGACCTTGGGCATCACTTCCCAGCTCCGATGCAGAGCCCGTGGCTGCATTGTACCGGTGCAGACTTTCTAGCTTCCAGCACTGATCTTTGGGTGTTCCCAGGGCAGATCCTTGATATGGACCTGCTTGAGACATTGCCGCGGACTCCAGGCCCTCAGCTGGATTCTTTGGGTCTCTAGTGTGTGGAAAGACACATATGTCTCCATCTGCTGTGCCTCCAGAAACGTGTGTGTCTCCAGATCTCCCACACTCTTTTGTATTTGGTTGTTAGGTTGACTACTATAAAATAATCCTATAAATTGTGTCCTGTATTAAATCTTGTCCCTTGTAAGCCCCGACTACAAGAGTACCACAGCATAGCTCGGCTTACACTGTGTGATAAAAGGGTGTTTTTCTTGCGCCATGTAAAAAAATTGCACAATTATCAGCTTCTAGAAGGCTATGTCCTGTGTCATTCCTTTAAAGATGAACTAATGGTATAGTCTCATCCTGCCGCACATCATGGGCCTTTCCTGCTACTTGAAAATGCAGGATATATCAACGTAGTCTCAAGAAAACTCAAGTACAGAGGTGAGCACATAGCTAACAAGCAGCATGGTAAGAGCCCAGTTTTACCAGGCTCCCCTCAGTCCTGCATTCAGTGAGCTGCGTGGATCGTGCTCTGGTTTTGGAGAGCGGATCTCTGTGGCCGTCAGTGGCCGCTTTGGGGCTGACCAAAGGAGGTTCCCGGCGCAGCCCACGTTTCCACTGGGACGGTCAGCATTTAAAAGTGATCTGACAACAAAGTTGAGCTGGCTCTTCGAGTTCCACTGCTTTTCTATGGTCTGCCTCTAATCGCAATTTTCCTTAAAATCTGGTTACTTTTAGAATGCCATTTTGCCAAATGCAGTTTTTCGGACACTTACATAGCTACACCTGAAATACCTGTATTAAACAAGTCATGAATGTGTGTACACATTTTAAATTTAAATAAAAACTTCCATCTCTCCCCAATTCTGCACATGTATGCGGATTCAAGAGGAAAAGTGATTTAGAACAACGAGCAGCAAGGTCTGCAGAATTGGAGCAAGTCTCACCCTTACTCTACCACCTCCTAGCAGATTTGACTCCAATGACATTAACTCCCCAGCCTCTGGCTCCTCCTCTGCAACTGGGAGGGCAGGTGGGAGAAGCAACTGTAGCAGAAATCCACAAGCTCGTCCTTCTGCTTTCTTCCTGGACCCCACAGAACAAAAGCATGCGCGCGCGAGTGTGTACGTGTGTGTGCATGCGTGCGTGCGTGCTTGCGTGCTTGCGTGCGCACGCCCGTGCATGTGTGCACAGGCTTCGCCTCCCTGCCTCCACTCATGCGGTGTGTGGACTTTCCACCATCGCTGCTCTGAGCAGAGGCCATTGCTCATCTCTGGATCAAGGTTTAAAGAAGCAGCTGTGCCTTTGCTGCGCGCAGCCTTTCTCTGGTGGCTGGAGGCACAGTCTCAAGCGCTGGAGAACATAAAACCCCGAGGGACCAGAGAGAGGCCTGGGAACCTCAGTGTCAGGAAATGTTTGCTTTCTTATACTTCAGCTATGACACATTTTCAGTCCTTTTTTTTTTATTTTAATAAACAGCAATTTGGCTTAAAACAAAAATCTACTCAGCAACATGGAAAGGAGAGGAGGATGAGTTCCGTCTTAAAGCTAAACTAAAATCAGTGCCTCCTAGATTGGAGTAGGAATGCCGAGCATCCTCTTGAGAGCCAGAGAAGTCCCCAGAACTGATTTAATTGGAATAAGAGGAAAGTCTTAAAGCTGTGTAAAACAGTATCTAAAAATTATACGGCTGTAGAAAGGGGAACAGGAAAGAGTGACAAGCTAGCTAGGGAGCTGAGGGGAGAGTGGCCCATCACAACCAGAATTTGGGGCTGGTCTTCCTGGAAACGACCTGAGGAGATGCAGTCTCAGCACACAAGCACAGTGGCCAGATGTCCCCAAAGAGCCCCTCCCACAGGAACACACTTCCAAATAGGATCTCAGGCTACAGAGCCCAGAGCTCCCATCTAGAATACCCAAGGAAGGGCCAAGCTCAAAGACTTACAGGAGCTCCCCAAGTGACAGGGTACCTGATTAGAGCCAGAACTGGCAGTGCAGTCTGTGATCCCAGTACTTTGGGAGGCTGAGGCAGGAATGCAAATTCAAGGACCCACCTGGCAACTTGACTCACACTCTGTCTTTAGATAAAAAAAAAAAAAAAAAAAAACAACCTGATTATGCATATTGCTATAGAGTGAATCTGCTTTGGGACAGAACAGCCACATTTTCTGTGACAGAACAAGATCACTGGGTGTGCCCTTGTCTCGGGAGGGCACAAGCACTTCCTGTCCCTTCCTGGAGGGTCCCCCTGCCACGGAAAGCTCTTAGGTGTGCCCCACCAGCAGGGAGGGCTCCTTGTATCCCCATAATTCCTGAAGGCACCTCTGCAGGGCCCACTGTGCCCACAAGCACTGGAATCCCAAGATTCTGTCCTGGTCACATCACTGTACCTCCAGAAGTAAGCAGAGGCCAGCAGGGAGCAGACTCGGCCTGGCCCACACAGGCTCTGCCATGGTGTCAACAAGAGCCACACTGCCAAAGACAGGAGTTTTCACTGTCAATGTTATTATTCCTGAAAGTATTTTAAATGAAGCAAAGCATTTAACAAAGCATATAAAAATAAACATTTTAAAAAAAATCACAAGCGGACAGCAGATTTATGAAATTACTTTTCTGGTAAGCCAGAAAAGTCAACAATATTTGCTTAATATGAAGCTGTATTTGGATGACCCAGGTGCTGGGGCAGAAACATGGCCTGACACTGGCAAGCAGAACTACCACCGCCTCTTCAGGCTGCAGGAGCGGGGAGGACAGCAAGAAGGGGAGCAGCAGAGGGAGGATCTTGCAGGCTTCCTGGACTTCCCACTGAGTGACATCCTCAGCTTTTTCTCCATTTTTCTGAGACCTGGGCCTCAGTAAACTTGTCCTGGTGAGACTCAATTTTTCAATCCTCCTGCCTCAGCCTCCCTCAGGAGTGGGACTGCAGGTGCGTCCCACCGTGTCTATCTGTGTGTGTTCACTTTCAATCATTCAGTTGGCTCTCTAACTTGTGCACTTGGGTGGGGGACATCCCTGTGTCCACAGTCATAGCAGGAAGGCCTTACCTGCCAATCAGGCTCCCAAACACAGACCCCAGGGCTGCAGGGAAGGCAGGCACGGGAAGGCCCAGGCCCTGCTCCATGGAGCTCGGATTCTAACATAACTAGAGCACGTGCAAGCCCAGGAGCCTCTGTGGACAAAGCAGCTCGACTGTCCCCACAGGCGTGGGCAACCAGGATAGGGTCATAGAAAGCTTTGTGGCCGGGGCTACGCCTGCAGGAGTGACCGGAGTTTGCAAGGCAGAGAGATAGTACACGAGCACAGGAGGCGGCCCTGGCCAGGGGATGAGAGCAGAGGCTGGGACGTGCAGGCCCCAAGCCAGGAAGGTGAGTGAGTAACAGGAAGTCCCTCGCACACTCCTTCTTCCTCCTTTCCTCAAGAACACAGCGAGTGCAGCCCCAGATGCTGGACATACACCGCTAGGAGGCGCCATCCCAGGAGTTTGGCTCTCTGCAGAGCTCCCAGCAGGGGCACCTGTGCTCGGAGCTTCAGAAGGAAAGCTGCCTGCTGAGGGCAGTGGGGGCTGCTCCTGGTGCAGGCCAAGGGTCAGACCTGACCGTGTCGTGGGGAGTGTGCAGCTGGCCAGCAAGGCAAGCACAAGGGGGGTCTCTGCAGCCAGACGGGTGCATCCTGCCAGCATCTGGGGGAGCAGCTAGGTAGGGAACACTAGGGAGACAAGTGGAAGGATGCAGCCCTCACCCTCCCTCACTGTCCACAGCAGGCCCAGCTACTGGTCCGGGTGGCTAGGGGACTGGCGCCCAGAGCTCCACTCGTCCTCATGTCTGTCTTTGTCATCCTCTTGCCTCTCTCTGGAGAACTCTTGCATTTGCTCTGGTGGCTCCTGGTAAGCTGTCCGATCCCTTAGGGGAACAGAGGAGAAAAGTTTGCCCTTGAGAAGTTGCAAGGGGTCTGGGAAGTAGCTGCTGGACCCCACCCTCCATCCCTGCCTGACTTCTGCAGAGGGACAGAAGAGGCCACCACTGTGTCCCACCCAGGGGTGGGGAGTGTTGGGCCTGCATGGGTGCTGGGAGCATCAGGGATCTCTCCCCAGGCTGGCAGGTACAGAACTCGGTGCAGCTTCTGTTAAGGGCCAGCGCTGTTCCTCTCAGCTCTCAAGAGAGGGGCGAGGGCCACAGCACCCCCAAAGGCAGTGTATATGGCTTTCCATTTCCAGGGCAATCAAGCCCTCCCAACAGGCCCCTCGCCCAGACACTCACGGCCTTGCATCCTCCTTGTCCTCCTCCTTGTCCATGTTCCGGCAGCAGCAGCAGTAGATGATGATGCCAATGATGATGAGGGCTGCCACCACACCACCCGCAATGCCTGCGTACAGCGCCACATTCATGGAGGCTGTGGAAGGACAGAGTGGCTGCATCTCCAGAGCCCCTAACCAAGGACTCAAGGGAGGCAGCAAAGCCAGGGACAGAAGCCAGCCCAGGGCTCCTCCCAGTCCCCGGGCAGCAGCTGCCATTTCCTGGCACACCTCACCAGAGGAAAGGCATAGTCTGGTAGGAATGTGACCACACGGGCTGGCAGTCCTCAGGCTAGGGCACAGGAAGCTTTGCACCACCATGTTCCAGGCTCTGGGACTCCAGCAATAACCTCAGTTGTCAACACTGCCACTTAGCCTAACCTGAGCTAGATGTGGCATCTGGGGCCAGAGGTGGGGCTGCAGAACTGTTTTTGGCACGGGCACACCCCCAGGGCTCAGAGTCACACCCTGGGAGCAGGACGGGGAGTCTACAGAACTCAGTCCAGAAGAGCTGGGCTGGCCTCAGGCAAGGGGATGTGGCTTCAGTCACCACAGCTGCCTTGCACACGTGTGGTCCTAAGGAGGCTCCAGGGTCATATTCACAGGCTCCAGCTCTAGAGTCAGCTGGTCCCCTCTGGCCCCGCCCCACCCTGCCCTTGGGCTCTCACGAGATCTGACGGTCAGTGTGATGTTGCAGCTCCTCATCCCCACCTCGTTGCTGGAGAAGCAGGTGTAGAGGCCTGACATGAGTGTGGAGATGTTCTTCAGAAGGAGGCTCTGGCCTGAGGCTGTGGGGAGAGAGGGGAATAGGGCAACCTCTGCCTCCAGGGCTGCCATCAGCAACGGCTCTGGGAAAGTCCCACAAAAGTGATGCAGTGAGAATTCAGCCAGGCACCCTGGCTGGAAGCCCAGGTTGGCCACTGATTAAATGCATGCCATTGGCAAGCAACTTAGCTTCACAGTCTCTGTTCCTCCACCTGTGATTGGAACCAGTAGAACTTCCAGGTATTTGTGGGCATAAAATGTAGCTTTTGTCATGAATACAAACCCACACAGAATGGCTGACAGAGAGCAAGAGCTCAGGAAAGATCAGATATATCGTATATTACTTGGAAATGCTTTATAATTAGAAGATTTTACTACCACTTTTATAAACTGCAGAACCCAAAGCCCTTAGACTGAGGAATCAAGAACTATGATCTCTGGATTTGTGTCATAAGTGGTGGGCATGTGTGCTGTGGGGAAGAGTGCGGGGTGTGGTAACTGTGTATAATGAGTGTGTTCTGTCAATATGTGCATATATGCGCATGTGTGGCAAATGGTATGCAAGTGCGTGTATAGTGTGTGTGTGTGTGTGTGTGCTGTTAGTGTATGTGTGTGGAGTGTATAGGGCAAGTGGACATAAGCATGTGTGTGATAAATGTGACACTAGTGTGTATGGTGTGTATACTATTGTGTTATATGTGTGTGCAATGTATGGTGAATATGTGTGAAAGAATATTTGTGTGTGTGCGGTAGGTGTGAATTGTGTTCATGTGTGTTGGCTGGTGTGTCCGATATGAGTGTGCATAACATATGGTGTGTACGTGTGTGTGTGTGTCTGGTGTGCAGTGTGTCTCTCTGTCGTACATGTAAGTGTGTGGTGCCCTGTGGTGTGATGCGAATGTGGATAATACATGGGGTGTGTGAGAGTGTGTGTGTGTGGTGTATGTGAGTGTGTAGTCCAATCAGGTGTGTGGTAGGAGTGTGAGTGGGTGGTGTGTGTACAGGAGGAGCTGGCTGGCTGGTCCTCCACTTCATCCACCACCACTCAAGTGAGCCGTTTGATTCCAGCAGCTGAAGCAGCAGCCTTCTCTGGAAAAAGGGAGACATGGCTGATCCAGAGTCCCAGGGAGTAGCCCTGGTGGGGCACAGGAGGCCTTTCCCCCAAGTCTGTGACCCTGCAAATGTCTTCACCTCAAAAGGAGAAACGCATGAAGACAGATGAATTTGGCTGTCCACCAAGATGTTTGCCACCCCTGCTGCCCTGGAGGAGAGTTGGAGACTTCTGTCCTGCCATTTCCTGCCAACAGGGGTCACTCTGTCTGGAAGGGACCTTCCAAGTTGCAGACAGGAACCTGTAGTGCTCTTCAAGCTTTTCAGAGGCTGCCTGTAATCCCCAGTGACACATCTGAGCTACTGTGGGGACAGGGTCCTGGGCCTGGCCTGCAGTCGTGTGGCTGTGTGCCTCACCACTTCCCCTGAGTCAAAGTGGCCCTACCCCCACTCCCCACCATCTCCAGGAAGATGTCTCATAGGGGCTGTCTGTGTTGGGCTGCGTGGCCAGGCACATGTCCAGTGAAGACCTCCACCCTCTCTGCAGCCCTGTAGGTGGAGCAAGTAGCTCCATCTCAGGTCCCACAGAGGCTTAGAAACTTGACTTTCGAAAGGCCACAAAATTAAGTGACAGAGCTAAAGCAAAACTCCTGCTTTGGGATGTAGAATAATGACAGCTTTGTTTTAAAATCTTACATCATCAAATCTGTGTATACTTATTCTAAGGCTGAGAATGTGATGTGGAACTATTATTCTAATTTAGATCAACCCAGAAAATCCATGAGAGGATCACAGCTATAAAGAGAGTGCCTGTCTTCCTGGCTTTTCTACTCTATAAAAGAAGACACAGAAAACAACGGTGACCCCACAGGTGGTTAGGATTTTACATGGAAGTGCTGTCTGGGCTTGGAGCGAGGGGATTTCTGCTCACCCAGAGAACTGGAGAAAGCCTCAACAAAGAAGAGAGAATGTGATCGAAGTCACCCACAACTCACCACCTGGAAACCACGGCACTTTGGGGCTATTTTTTCCTTATCTTTTCACAGAACACAGTACTTCTTCCAGTTCTTTCTTGAAAACTCGGGGTAATCCTTTCTGGGTTTGCTGTGAAGTGCTGCCCCAACCTAGAATTTCACACTGCTCTGTGTCCTGGAGTCTGGCTCACTTGCAAGAGAAATGGGTGGTACCATAAAAGGGATTCAAGACCAAATCAAGTTTGAAAAATTGCTGATCTAGAGTTAATTTCTTTCTTTCTTTCTTTTTTTTTTTTTTTTTTTTTTCTGGTACCAGGGATTGAACGCAGGAGCCCACGCTTGCCAGGCAAGCATTTATTCTCCCTGGCCCCATAAATGCATTTCTAAGGTCATGGCTGTAAGAGTTCTAATCTGCTAATGCGAACGGAGAATCTCTAATAAGATTTATGGTATTAACAGTCCCATTTTGTAAACTAATTAGACTTGGGTTTTTTGTTTGTCTTATTATTTGTTTGTTAGTTTTTTGAGATAAGGTCTTGCTATGTAGCCCAGGCTGGCCTCGAACTCATAGGGATCCTCTTGCCTCAGCTTCCCAAGTGTTGGGATTATAGGTGTGTGCTACCACATCCAGCTAAAGTAATTAGATTTTGTTATGTCCCGCCCCACTTCCAGTACTTAGAATTGAACCCCAGCGCGTCCACACGATCACCCTGCCTCAGCTCCAAAAGTGCTGGGAGCGCAAGTATGCGCTACCGTGCCAGGTAGTCGTTCTGTTGCCTTCAGAGCCACCTTGAAGGAGCACACTCTGCGGACTGACCAGTCTTAGGAGCACTAGAGCTCGCCCCAGGTTCCCACTACTGTAGACCCTGAAACAGCCTGGGCGTTAGGCGCTCCTCGCACAGGGGCACAGGGCTGAGCAACTCTAGGCCCCACTGAGGACAGAGCCCTGGGGGCTGCCTAGTGCAGAGCCGCACTCGGCGGATGCCACCTGCCGCTCTCCGGCGAACCAGAGTACAGTCCACACACCGCAGGACCAGCTCGGATTCTGAGCGAGCAAGGCTAGAATCCCGTTCCTCTTGAAAGCCTAGGGGAAAGTAATTTTTCTGCTGCAGTAGCGACACCTTGTGGTCACATAGGTTCGCACAGGACAGCAGTCTGACTCCCACCTTTCCGCAGCTCTAGCCCAGCACATGCCATGGCTGTCCTTAGGCTCGGCTGCCAACCACTGTTTGCAGGGTCCTTGGGGTCCTCCTACACCCCTCCTCCCCACACTCTTTTCCCTTAAGTCACCCTGGCCCCCAGAATTACCCCTTTCTCCTTTGAAACTCAAATTTCTACTCCATTTAGTGCACGGAAATTTAGCTGTTTGGAACATAATGGAGTATTACTCAGCTATTTAAAAAAAGATAAGCTCGAGGCGTTTATAGGTAAATGGAAGAGACAAGAGTCCACAGTCCGAAGTGAAATAAATCAGACCCACACGTGCAAGCATCATATTGTCTTGCTAGCATGAGAACCTGAAGGAGTAAATAAAATCTGAAAAGTACAGTAGATACTGTGAAATAGAAAATCTGTTCAAAGAGAAAGAAAAACTGGGATGAGGAAAAGGACAAAAAAAGAGAGAGAGAAAAGACATATGTATGTATATGTACAGGGTAACGTGGATAACTGTACTGCTGATTCCTGGTGTATTGCAAGGAGCAGTTAATGCTTAAATGTTATTTTCTTCACCTTTTTAGTTTCTCTTAACTCTTAACTTTCTTTTTCTTTGCTTTTCCTTTTTTTAACCAATTTTGCCTGTTTATATCTGCTAATCTAAACAATTAATTTGAAGATAACATATGCAATGTACTAACCATTATCAAATTCCTATTATTTAGTGAAATTCTGTATCATTTCTAATGGTTGGTTGTTTTGTTTTGTTTTCCCCTACCATTTTGTATTCTCTTTTTAAAAAAAAAAAAGTTAGGGGTCAACCAGCAGGGTGTCTCTTAGTATTCCCTGCACAGCCTCTAGGGTTGTCTTGCTTTCTGTTGTTTGTCCAGGTGACTATGCTAAGGGTCAGAGAGGCTGCGAATGGAGTAGCCTCGAAGTAGAATGAGATTCAGATACGTGTCCCGCGGTGCCAGAATCCCCCAGCTCTGCACTGTTCTTGATGCTGGCCATGGCCAAGTCTAGCTGGGGAAAGTCTGCCTCCAGGAGTAGGAGGGCCCCAGAAGCTCCTAAGCCACCCTCAGAGGACTGGAGCATTTCCAAAGACACTGGAAAGTAGTGTGGCCCACGGAGTAAGAAGGCCTGAAAGGATTTCCAGGCCTCTGATGGACAGGCTGAGGACAAGGCTATAAGAAGCCCAGTCGACCCCCACCCCCACCTGTCCAGATACACAGCTATGGGCCTGTCAAGGAGCTGTCAACTGCCCCAGGTCTCTGAGCACAGGCTCCACAGCTCCAGACAGGACATCTTCTGGGAGGTAACAGCTCCTCTCCCATCAGCCCCTTTCCTGGCCTCGGGAATCTCCTCTGGGGCACAGATAGCTACATTTTGACTCCTCACACCCCAAGACACCTTTCCTGATGGAGGCAATGGAGCTGGAGCCCAGGTGCCCCATGGTATCTCCTCCCTGCCTCTCAGCCACTCTGATAGCCACGATTTCCACATGAGCTCCAGGCTGACGCCACACATTGGAAGGACCCTGCTCCCCTTGCAATAGCCAAGAGTTCCCAGCATTACGGAGTGCATCCTGTCTGCAGAGGACTGGCATCAGTGTTTTACACATACTTCCATTTAACCTCCACAACAACCCTGTGGACACTAGTGTTGTGCCCATTTGACAGATGTAGAAACTAAGGCACACAGTGGCTGAGTACCTTGTCAAGGTCAGACAGCTGGCAAGTGGCAGAGCCAGACTCAAAGCCCCCATCACGTTCCCCAGCACTGCGCTACCCTGGGCTCAGCTGCGCTCTCACAGAAATGTCTAAGAGCCCTGCCTCATCTCTGCCTTGCACCAATGGGTACAAAGCACTGAGTACAATGCGGCCTCCACCCGCACACCTCAGCCGGAAGGAAGGCCAGGGGCCAGCAGTGCCCGCTGGAGACCTGTTGAGCGCAGCGCTGCAGGCACCAGTCCCTCAGGCAGAGGTCGAGGACAACTGCAGGTGGAGTCAATGAAACTTCTGGACATATTTGTAACAAGCAGCCCCTCAGAAGGTGGTAGCAAAGCTGGAAGATGGTAGCAATTACAATTTCCACTTAGCATTAGGTTGAGTAAGTTCTACTAATTGTTCTTTCTTTCTTTTGTGATATTAGAGCTAAAACCTAGGGTCTTTGCAGTGGACTATATGCCAGCCCCTTTCTATTTCATTTTTAAATGCTAGAACAGGGTCTTGCTAGATCACTACGTTGTCCAGGGTGGACTCAACCTTGTGATGCTCTTGCCTCAGCCTCCACAGTACAGAGATTTACTTTCAATTTGTTGTTTTGTTCCCAAACAAGTGAAAAGTAGAATAACAGAAGTCATGCCAGGTGGACAGAATCCCAAGCTGCATTTATTCCGCTAGGCTCATGCAGGACACCGGATACTCTCCCTCCCCTTGCCACTGTACTTTGGGGACACTTGTTCCATCCATGGGCTTTATTCTGTCTCCTGCTTCCATTTTAACACATACTGAAGAACAAGGCTTCTAGAAGTTCAGACTAATGCCCCTCTTGTTCCCAGGTTTCAGGAGCAGCCCAGGGTCTCAGCCAGAGACACTGAGCCTCAGCAGCAGCCAACTTCAGCCAGGACAGGCGCGCATGCACAGAGCTCCTCTCCTGCCTGGGTACTTCTAGGCTGAAAAGTCAAATACCAAGCTGCCCTGCTCCCAGCTGCTCTGGCAATCAGGGCTGAAATGAGGGTGTCGCTCCCTGAGCAAGGGACCTGAGGAGCTGTATTGTCAGAGGAGGAGTGAGTGCAGGGTGAGAGGGATTGTTTGCAAAGTGAGTGAGACTGGATATGGAGTTAGATGTGGGGTATCAAATGTACACCCCAGGACACAATCATAATCCACATGAAAATCTCATCAGTACAGGCTCAGCCAGGAGAACTGAGGTTCGAGGAACAATGAAAACAAGGCGGGAAGAATCATGTTATGCTATCATGTTCACATAAATCATTTTTTGTTTTTTTCTCCAAGTACAGTCCCACAGCTGTTACCAAGTTTAGAGGCCTGGCCCGAGGTATCCTGAGCACTGGGTAAGGAGAAGGCACGTGATTGGCCAGTGCTCCTACTCGGGCAGCGCCACCCAAGCAGTGCACCCTGCTCACTGCGTCCTGCCTGCCACTCACCTGATGAGGACAGAGGCCGCTCCAGGTGCTGGTCATCGTAGCTTTTCCAGCTGTACTGCGGGGCCGGGGAGCCCTCCGCAGACTGGCAGGTCAGCTTGATGTCGTTCCCGATCACTGTCTCTCCCTCAATTTGGCAGTCTGGCACAGAGGGTGGCACTGTGAAGGGAGGGGCCAAGGAGATAGACTGAGTTGATGGTGACAGCCCCCTGAACGCCAAAAACACACTTTCCAAAACACCTCCCCAGGGGCCTGCCATTCTCAGAGTGGGGAGAAAGCCTTCAGGGGCTGACAGTGACCGCCCAGGTGTGAGCCACGTGTTCTCCAGCACCATGGGGCTTTAGGGATGCTCTACCATGGCCTTTTCAAAGATGGGATACTGAGCCACAGAGGGGACACTGGCTCCTGGGACCAGAAGCCAGTTCTCTGGACCACAGAGGCAGCGCTCACTCCACCAGCTCACAGGAGCTCCTATAGTAGTGCTTTTGGAAACACTCTGCCTCTTTGGAATCTCAGGGTCCCTGGACGGGGGACAGCACTTTCTGAGATGATCGGGGGTCTCTGCAGACCACATGCCATTTCTGTATTGCTGCTTCGCAGTAACGCTTCCAAAATGTGCAGCCTGGCTCTGCTGGCTGGCCTTAGCCTGACCGTCCTTGGCCCAGCCCTGCATAAACAACCTCCGAAGCCCTGGGATTGTGCAGCCCTGTTCCCTGCTCCCTTCTGAAGACTGCTGAGAAAATGTGATTGCAGAGCAGCTGGAGAGGAGAAAGGAC